>CABFVX010001550.1:139237-157338 GCA_902151425.1 Timema shepardi | reverse complement strand
TCCAGGCAGTAGGGAGGGGTTAGAGCGGCCGGTGCGAGTGCGGAGGAAAGATACAAGGCTGCCTGAGCAGTGAGGTACAACAACATTATTATTAAAATAAACCTGAACAGGCAACATAAACTATTTACTAAAATTAATATTTTTTGTAATAGTAAATTTTGTAATGAGACACCTAATTCTTTTTACCGCCAATCAGGTGCTAGTGTCAGTGAGATCACTGAATATATCAGATTGCCATATTTTTAAACTAATCTTTGCTAGAAGTATTATATTTGAATTGTCTGAATTATGCTGTTAATGTAAACTCACCTTTTGGCGATGTTTTATTATTTTGAATTGTTTCGTAAAATAACATAAAATTTTGCTGATGGATTGATTTTGACTTTTAATATTTTCCAAATTATTTAATGGAATTTAATTGTGGTTTATCTAAAATTCTTTTGTATGTAATATAATTTTTATTAACAAGTAGGGATCTTGTTAACGCCCGTAGTTGTGTCAACATTAAATAGTCCCGCGGGAGTTTGACCTATGGTCTGTAAGCCAAACTCTTGTGTTCCCCGGAATATCCGTACAATATTAAATTTAACTTCTCTTTTTTTGGGTCTGTATTCAATGTAGCATAGCAGACAACTTTAATTTCATAGATGCACATTAGGCTCTTTTCTTTTTGTAATCAATAATTATCGGACTAGATATTTATAAAGTAATTTGTTCGGATAGTCAACATTCACTGTCGTGAAACTGACATTGTGTTGTTGGAACGAGCGATTGTCTCTTACAGACTGACCTAGTTGACTTAAGAGCATGCTTCATCTTTGGAAACATTTACATTATAGTACTCTGCATTTGTTTAATGATTTTCAACACAACTCATAATGGATTTTTGAGGCCATGTAAATAAGGCTATATATAATATATGTGACTCTAGTCATAGTGTTTAGAAAATCTAATTCTATGGTATAATTTGTTTGTCATTTAAGTTTATTTACAAAACATTATTTTAGGCTTAACTAATAGGCTATTAAGTTAATGTCAAGGCAATATTCTCAATTTAAACTAGAACATTTATTTAAATGTTAGTACTTTTTAAAAGTCTTTAATTTATTTTCGTATGTATAAAAATTAGATAGTTTGCAGGGTTAAATATATATATACACATATAATTTACTTTAAAAACGCTCCTAAAATGAACCTTTATTTCAATGTCTCTGACTTTAAAGAAATTCCGTAGTGGATTATATTAATTTCACGCCATAAATCAAAATAATATTTAAACAAATAGTTACTAATCAAACATAAAATCGCTTCTGTACTACACACAATGAACACATTTCTCTGGACTATGTCTTATTTGATATTTGAAGACAGAGAATGAAAAGATTTAAATTTGTGGCACTTCAAACCCCTGCAAGTATACTGGCCAGGCAACAACCACATACATGGAATAACACTTTTAATTCCACCTTTAGATGTTTATCGCGTACTAAGAAATGTGTACTTAGGTCCTTGTTCCTGACTAATCTGCAATAAATGGCAGAGTGACAGCTAGCATACAGCTTTCTCTCTCTAGGTTTAGTTTCTCCCTCTAATGCTACCCTCCAGCTTTTCTCTGGCAGGAAGGGGGGGAGGAGGAAGTTAACCCAGGTACACAGTGACTAAGATAAGCCTGTCTGGATTAAATGCATCTTTGTGGTTCAGGAATTTTCTCTTTATGAAAATAAAAACTAATTGAAGGCATTTTATATTATTTCTTACATTATCAATTTCTTATAACGTGCACTTTATTAACCGACTAATTATATCAGAGGGTGACCTGGTGGTCTAGGGGTAAGGTGTCAGACTTATATGCTGGCGTCCAGGGTTTCAATCCTCGGTACCGGCACAAATTTATCTGATTACCAAACCCTTCCTTCACCTTTGACAAGACATCTTGTGAATGTGGGGAATGTCAGGCCTCCACCGTGGTTCGGATTCCACGTTAAACTGTAGGTCCTCCATTTAATCTCACAATCACCCTACCATTACACATTAGCGTAAGTGCGTATAACCCGAACGGGTAGTAAGACGCGGTGCTAATAATAATAATAATTATTATTATTATTATTATATCAGAGCATGCATTACAAACTAGCTTATTCCATAAGTCACAGCGAGACCCCCAGCTGTCAAATCATCACTGCGAGAGGAAAATTCCAATTTTATTGAACGTGCAGGGAATTGAACCAAATACTCTTGATTCAGAATAAAACCAAATAAGACAATTATTATCAAATCATTTAAAGGAAGTTATCTACTTTAGTAAATATAATATATGGTTTAATCAAGACATAGACATACATTTTACTTTTTTCACTAACAGTGAGGTCGAAGTTCAACTCTTATTCAAATTAATTGGGAGAGGTTTTAATCCTACTTATAAATTAAAACATCCTTGTTTTGAATTATGATCCAATAAAATCTATCGACAAGATATGTGTATTCCCACAATTAATTTTGTGTTGGTTCCCCTTGGGGCCAGCATTAAGAATTTATAAGCCATGAGTTATCACTTTTTTAAGGCACCTATTTTTTGTAGAGTATGTATTTTTAAAACTTTTTTTTATGTATTGCAACATTTTAAAATGGTTAAATTAGCTATTTATAGGTGAGCAATTAAGGGTATAAGGAACCAGTTTATAAAATAAGATAGCTTGAACTCGTGATTTTATATAAAAAAGTGAGAATACGTAAAACCAGTATTTAGTGTTATTTTGTTTCTCTCGTCGTAAGTACACGTTAAGTGTTAAGACACTTACCTAAAGGCTTTTATGCCACAGCATTCACTGGTTAGAGTTGTATGTTTTCTTGGTACCAGATAAGTAGGACATTTTTTTATTCACAACTGCCACAATTAAAATATATATTTATTTACACACTGATTAATTAGGACTTAGATATTTTAAATTTCCCTATGCTTACCATATGACTTATTTCTCAATTTACAGAAAACCAAAAATAACAACCAAACATTTTTTTAAAGGGTTTTGACAAATTTATTTTTACACTTATGTTCAACTCTTCTGGTGAGATTGTTGGTTTATGTGTTGTTTTCTTCCAAGGCCAGAATAAGACTCCTTTTATTTGTATCACACAACTTACTTTAATTCACTAGTGTTTAGTACTTCATGTCCAGATCCAGGGATTACTGTGGATACACTTCAAAGGGCAGGTTTCCTTGGTAATTATATCCATCTCTACAGGACCACATAAAAAATATATCCTTCCTCTTTACATCACTGCGCATACCTTGAGAAGTTAGAGTTTCATTTTTCAGGTGTTCTACCGACTGAGTCTGCTCGATATAATAATAGGGATCTCTATTTTCTCCATATCACTACACTGTCATAAAATAGACGACATATTGACCTATTTTAATTTGACCATTTTATTACATAGAAATTTTTAACCAATTGTAGCAAAGATCATGGAATGTAAAAAATAGCGCTGCAGAACACAATTGTAAGATGCATAATCTGCAAAAGTAACATTGTGCTATCTAAATCAAGAAAATATTGTATTTGGAACCCATTCCAGAAATATTGCTTATTTAACTCGGACGTAGGCAATGTTTGATTTTAAGATAAAAAAAATTCAATCAAACAAAGAGTTTTTACCAATAATAAATAGATTAAAAAACCTATATTATTATTATAAATATTAATCACCAGAGTAGCAATGTTTGTCATTTGTTTAGTAGGCCCTACGCATCATTAACAGTATTTGTTTCGTGATTTTATTATTATGATAAATAAGCCTACATTATTAAAATAATAAATGCGAAGGAAGGTTCAAACACTATAAAAATATTTTACTAAGTTACATTAAATATTAAAAGTGTTAAGAGCATGGCCATATTTTTCTCTTGCCCTGGAAGGGGTGCTGTGTGTTGGGGGTGGGACGGAGGGCAAGGACATAATTGATGGCACAATGCATCTCTGCTTACCCAAAACAAGTAAAATAAAAATAAGTGCCGATAAAGAATAATTTAAAATAACAGGGCCTATATTGTCCTACATTGATCGCTAACAGAATATAACTATAAAAATTAGCAAATATTACAATTGTTTTTTATATATAAACACATTTTAATTTAGTGAAAAATAATAAACAGCAAAGAAGTTTGAATTTTCTATCTAGATCATAGCATTATTTAAAACCACTATAAATTAAAAATAAAGTAAAAATTAAATTAGTACAAACACTACGAAAATGACAGCTTTCTTTATAACAGAGTAAATGTTTAGCTATTCAAAAATTGTCTATACGATTATAATGAAATATAGATACGCTCAACTGTGGTAAGTTAATAATAAAAAATTCTAATTCTCACAGTTAATAGTTTAAGGAAACCAATGTGATCAACTCAATTAGCTAAACTTTATTACTGTCACCCTTTATAATATAAAACAAACTACTATTATGAACGATAACATGGTTTAGTATCAAATATCCCAATTAACTATTCCCCTTAGTAATGACTTTGACAACCATAAGATTATAAGTAAATGTTGAGTTGGATCAATGTGTAGGGCTTTAGAATATAGAAAGTTTCAGTCTTCAAGATTAATCTCATGGATTAGTTAAGATAAAAACAACTATAAGCCCATATTAGATTATCAAACATTGTCTAAGCTTGTATAGTTAAATGTGACTAAATAACTGACACAAAAATATGATTTATAACATTGTATTAAAAAAAAATTGTGGTGGATGGATTTTTGCCTGATCAAGGAAACCAAAATAGATATCATAGGTGGCAGAAACTTACCCTTCCTCACAACAGTCAAGTGCATAGGAGCGATGATCTCATCCTTCATCAAGGAGGACAACACAAAGAAGATATAAACAATGGCTTACTCATAACAGTCAAAGAACAGAAGTGGCGATCTCATTCTTCATCAAAAAAGACAACACAAAGAAGATATAAAAAAATTGCTTCTTTAAAACACTCAATTAAAAAGGAGCGGCGATCCCCATTTTAACGAAGTAAGACAATATAAAGGTAGGTAGACATTGGCTTCCTGACAACATTAACTCACACAGGAGAGTGTTTATATGGTACTTTATTAGTCATTACATATTATGTGCTATGATATAACTCTATAAGGAAAACCTCTTTTCACTTAATGAGGTAATTGTATTATATTTGGAAGAAGGTATAGGAAAGGTGGATAGAAACATATAAAAGGGGGACAAACACAATATGGCCTTTACAATGAAAAGAAGAACACAGTTCACACTTTACACTGTTGCCAATGGACAAAGAGGTAATGGATGTCTCTTAAAGAAAATTGGTTGTCACCGCCCAATCCCCGACCCAGGTTTCATTCTATCGGAACTCATCAGGGAGGAGTCTGAAACGCGCAACACAACTTCCTAAAAGAGAAAACCATAAAAACACAAAAGGGGAGAAAAAGGAAAATGGTAAAGAATGATAGAAACATTTCCTGTGTTTGTCCTTTATGCTATACCTTTTACATGTTCCTATCTATGTGTTCTATCATTCTTTACCATTTTCCTTTTTCTCCCCTTTTGTGTTTTTATGGTTTTCTCTTTTAGGAAGTTGTGTTGCGCGTTTCAGACTCCTCCCTGATGAGTTCCGATAGAATGAAACCTGGGTCGGGGATTGGGCGGTGACAACCAATTTTCTTTAAGAGACATCCATTACCTCTTTGTCCATTGGCAACAGTGTAAAGTGTGAACTGTGTTCTTCTTTTCATTGTAAAGGCCATATTGTGTTTGTCCCCCTTTTATATGTTTCTATCCACCTTTCCTATACCTTCTTCCAAATATAATATTATGTGCTATTATATTTATAATGACATTCACTGTAAGGGAAGTTATTCTTTATCTGAACTGTATCACACATATTCATATATCTTTAAACTTAAATACTTTTATACATTAATTTAATAACATTTTTAAACATGAATTATATTTTATGATTGTGTGATGTTTTTCTCATTAGGCTTGAGATTATCATTACTAGATTTAGAATTTTTTCTGCCTTGGCATCCAATATAGATTGTGGATCTCGTATTTTAAATCACCCTGCTGTCCTCTTCTCATTAAATCCTCTCTACTTCCACCTTTCTCCTCCTCAACTGTACTTTTCTCAGCTCTACTCCATCCAACCTTATAGCTTTATTAGGCCTTACCCTCTTCCTTGTCAATACTATGACTTCACACTTTCCTATACTAAATTTTATTTCACTCTCTTTCACTTCCTCACTCCATTCTCAAATTTGTTCCTGTACTTCCACTTCCTTCTCCCCCCATAGCATCAAGTCATCACCAAACAACATAGCTCTCATTTTCCTGACACTTTGTTCATTACCATTACAAATAATAATGGTGGAAAGGCACCACCTGCTTCACTCATTTTTTTATTAGGAACAACTCCGTCCTTCCACAACTCCTGTTATCCTCATACATGCTTTTCACTCTCATTAACAACTCCTCTGTCCATTAAGGCCTCCTCTATCACTTTCTAAACTTTATTTCTATCCACGCTATATCACGTGGCTTCTCCACATCCTAAATACCATTACTAAGTCTTTCCCATCAGCTGTTGTGCAGCAAAGTCTAGTGTAGACCTCTGTTCTCTTAATCCACGCTGTTCCTCTCTCCACCTTCCTTTCATTTTATTTCTTATTCTCTTTTCCAGTGTCGTTTCATATATTTTTGTACAGTGACACATCAGCGTTATCCCCCTATAATTTGTACACCTTGTAACGGGCTAACCAATTTAGCCCTGTACTGCTCAAAACTGCTGCACTAATCATTGGTCAAGAACACATAGTATTCCCTGGTATAAATGCAAGTCTATTAATGTATAAGTCTCCATGTGTTACATACCACGTCTCAGATACTTCATGGAATAATACCGGTGTCATCAGAAGGGTTACCCTCCCTCGCGGTTCTCAAAACACTGCACATGACCGGTCTGAGCATCGACAATGATTGAAGGCAGTGCGTGGTTTGCTTGTGATGTGGAGCCTTGTTTACTTGGGCCTACTTGACCGGCACCATGTAGTAGGATTGCTCCCCCCTTGTTTCCTTCCCGTGATGCTTTGCGTTCAACCAGTATAAAACTGCATAGCTCAATAGGCAAGATTACGATTACAATTATTCATCACCTTCAGGATAGTATACACTCTCCGAAGTTCTCTCTTCAACTCAACTTCACGCAACCAGTGATCACGATGCTCACGCCGAGGGACTGACCGCCGAAAGTAATATGAAGTTTGATTAATCTTTCAAGTCCATGGGGAGTAGGTGGCTCTATGGCCGGGATCGAGTCTTAGGTTTTGTTGGTGCAAATTGTTAAGATAAGCCTCTCTAATTATTCTTTAGGTTAGCTTTCTATGACTTAGTTCCCTTACGTGAAGTAATTTAGTACTTCATATGTTTTCTGCATGGTCCTTAAGACCAGCACCACACCCTAGCCCGTATGAACATTTTGTAGTCTGCAAGGTAGATAGTCGGGAAAGGGGCTGTTCAGATTGTTCGGGGCCTAATGGCAATACCTAGTTAGGTATATTTAACTTGTGTTGTTCACCAGTTTTGGTATTCAACTTGTGGATCATTATTACCCGTCTGGCATGGCTCGTATTATAAGGCCAAAAACAATGAATTAGAACTTACACTGTACTATTAATTGATGTGTATTTTCGGCCGACCCATCTGCCTGGAACCGACCGCCAACAAATTGGAACTTGCATAACTTAACCTGTCTGTCTAATTAGTGGGCACTTCACACAATACTCACCCTTAGAGAGTATATGTCATTTAACAATCTGTGTGGCTAATTAACATGGACAAGTCTAAGGACTGTTTCAGTATATATTGGTTTGTGTTCTGATGTTCTATGCACCTATCTCTGCCTTTTGTTACATTAAACTGATTTGTTAAAATGCACTCATATCTTTACGTTTCAAGTGATTCCTATCATGTTTATTTAACTTGTTAGCAATCACTGTCTCTGGTGTTAACTAGAGCAACAGTACAACCTCTTCCTGTCTTTCTTGAAAATAGGTACTATAACTCCTATTTTCCAGTATTGTGGTACATCATTCTCCTTCCAAACTACTCTCGACACCCTGTATAAAAATTCTATGCCTACTGCTCTTATCATTTCCCCAGTTTGTTCTTTCACACTCGGTGTTTTTCTGTATTTAATTCTTTATTGTGCATCTTCAACCTCTTTCCATGTAGGACCCCTTTCCTCTGCTTATTCTATTTATCCCTGCTCCTTTATTTCATTCGCATCGATTTCCTCTTCTGGGTTGAACATTTTCTCAAAATATCTCATCCACAGTTCCTTTTCTTCCATATTCTTCCTTATTCATCTATCATTCTAACTTCTTGTTTTCGCTCTCCTATCGTTTATTACTTGGCTAAATAACATCGTCTTACTTCCTTACATGTCCCGTTCCAGCATTTCTGTCCATTTTTGCATCTACTCCTTCCTAGCTTCCTGTAAAACTCGTTTTTCTCTTTTCTTCTTCTCCCTATATTCTACCTTTGTTTCCTCATTCCTCTTCATAAAACTCCTTTTGAATGCTTTATTCTTCTACTCCACTGCTTCCTTCACCTTGTCATTCCACCAGGGTGTCTCCTTCCCCTTATCACTTGTCCCTCCCAAATACATCCTCTACAGCCCCCATCAAACTGTTCTTAAATCTTTCCCATCTCATCCTTGGGTATTAAGCTTCTTGACTTTATTAGTTACTGCTCTCTTTACTCTTAATTATTTAGCCCCCACACCCTTATTCTTCTTTCTTCTACATCCCCATCCCATTATGTCTGCCACCAACAAACAGCTTGTGGTCACTATCAAAGGATACACTTGGTATTACCTTGATGTCCATTTCTTCATCCGTGATAAAGTAGTCTCATCACCGACTTTTACTCCCCATCCCAATTGTATCTAGTGACCCTATGACTTTATTTTCCCTTCTCATACCAGCTGGTTTCCACTTTCATTTTATTTCTTGCACATAGCTCCTTGTTTCTCTCTCTCTATTCCTAGTTTTGCATTCAGACCCCCCATTACTATCTGGCACTTGTTTCCCATGTGCCTTCCTCAAACTTGTCCTTTTCTTCTGCTGAGCATCCCACTTGTATCACCTCCACCTTCATCCCTGCTACCTTTGCTTGCAGCCATTCTATCACTACAAAGCCTACTCCGTTTCTCCTCCCTTCATGGGGAGAATAGACTAACACACTGTTATACCTACATTTAAGTCATCAAACATAGAAATAAAAAAAGCATAAAAGATAATTTTTTCATATGAAATGTACTAGTCACATTCACTAATAGAGTAATGATTATTTTCAGAATACATACTCTATCCAAACCTGCAGTATCTCGGACCATGCCATATCGAGCTTCTACTGTATTTAAAAATAAAATAAAGTTTATTATTATTATTATTATCACCACGTCTTACTACCCGTTTTGGGTTATACACACTTAAGCTAATGTGTAATGGTAGGGGGATTGTGAGATGAAAGGGAGGACCTACAGTTTAGCGTGGGATCCGAACCACGGTGGAGACCTGGCATTCCCCACATTCATAAAATAAATTTAAAGAAAGAGGGACATAGTATGCATTTATAAAATAATAATGGTACAAATTGAGAGCTTATAAGAACCAATATAAACCTAAATATATGGATTTCAATTTTGATTCATAGGCAATTTATTTTTTGGGTTCTGGTTTTTAGTTTGACTCCCTTATTTGAACTTATAATGTTTACTGGCCCATAGAATCACTAACAATATTGGTCAATTCTATGTTTTGTTGTTGGAGAGCAAGTCTCACTCCACAGATATTACCTACAGTAGCCCCATGGCTTCTTTGGTGCTGACTGACAGCTCACAGCTGACTTCTGACAGTCAACATTTAGGCATAATACCTAAATTTTGACTGTCAGAAATGACAGCTGCTAAACACATGTTTTTGCAGATCATATGGTTCAGCGTATGGATACATAATTTGGTTTGGTAGCTTTTCAAAGCTTTTAGCTGTCAGTTGTGAACTGTCAGTGAGCACCAAAGAAGTTATGGGGCTGCTGTAGCTTAGATTTAGCTCCTCTACGATGGGAGTGTAGTTAAGTGACAGTATGCAGAGGGTTCTTTATGCAAACATTAGCTGAAAGTATTATTCAAATAGTTTGCACTTTTATTTACTTAGTAATACTATACTATCAATAAAAAAAATTATTGATAATTGATATAGTATTACTAAGTAAATACAAATTATTTCCAAATATGATGACATTAGTGACTTTGAGCCAATGTTGGATAAAGATCCTCCTGTTAGCTTTCACTTAGCTACACTCCCATCGTATATGAGCTATAAGTAATACAGCTTGCATCAGACATAGCATTGTTACGCAGTTTTCTGTAAAAAACAACAAAATAAAGTGGAATATAGACACGTGAAACTGTTATAGTACATTTTAACCATACAACAAATAAAAACTAGTTAACCTATTCCAATTTAGTTGTCAAATGAAGAATGAAGAAAATAACACATTAATAAACCTTTCTGGTTGGAGTGTTAGCTTGTGTCTAATTTCTTAATTCATTAGCCGTTAAATGGATTCTTAAAATAAGTCATTTGTAATTTGAAACCAATAATAAAGGTAATTAACTGCCAGTGAAATAGTATCAGAGCCAGTATATTCATAATCAATATGTATATTCATTTACAAGAACAAACAAACAAATGTATGGGCAATTGGTCTTTCATTTATACATATGTAACACAAACACAATCACTTGTTAAGTGAATTGATCATTATTTTAGCATATTTTCTAAATATATTTTAGTTAATATATTGAAGGCATACCTTGTTAAACAATACAATAATCATTCATAGCTATTGGGATATTTACATTAGTACAATACACGTAAATAAATAAAACAAGAAATCAAAATTTTGGCAAAGACAAAGTACAAAAAGCAACTTGTTCAAAATAAAATTATCTGCGTGAAATAATTAAATGTCTCAGATCCAAAGAATCTTGACTTATGGTTGTGTTCTAACATAACAAAGGTACGCGTAGCATAGGATAGTTTTCTCTGCTCATTTGATTTGCAATCATTATTGCATTATTTGAATATATTTAAGATATAGAGCACACCAAAGGTAAAAATTTCCACCGAAAGTTTGTTTTAAAACTACTTAACAACACTATGTACAATTATTGTTCATCGTGGCGAAAGAACATACCGAGATTAACTAAGTGGTTCAGCTGGAGGATCGATCAGCCTTCCCAGGTTCACAGCTCCCTGGACAAATCAAACAGATACTATATCAAACACAGTAGAACAGCAGTACTCAAATCCTTCTTAACATTATTATCAGCAATAAACACACTTTCTATTTATAGTGCATCCTGCACATTTCCCATCACTAACAACACTGGCATCTCAAATACATTATGTACCTTTATAACTGTGAATAATACAATTCTAATAATCACAATAACCTTATCTATCGTAATCTCTTGAAAATAAGCCACACTCTTAAAGTACAATACCTTTAAACCTTTAGATACAATTGTGCCCATTGTTTTTTCAGATTTTTTTTTACTAAATTTACATCTATCTATATCGCTCTCAAAGCGGAATGGAAAACCATGCACCGTACCTATGATACTATGCTGCTACAACGGGTGTCGGTGTACGCAGCTCCATGTAAGGACAGACCTAAGTATAATCTCTCTTTCTCTCTCTCTCTCTCTATATATATATATATATATATATATATATATATATATATACACACACACACACACACACATTTAGGTCTGTCTGTACATTCAAATTTTGTGAATTTTCTATTTCTCTTGGTAGTATAAGAAGACCAAACAATCTATTTCTAGAATTTGACTGTTTGTTTGTTACTCATCAGATTGATACTTTTTCTATTGCACTCTTTATTTTTAAGAGAGCAGGGTAAGCTACATCTCATCAGTGAGCAAAGCAGTGCCGAAGAAACCAGGTGTAAGCTATGGCACACTTGATTCATCCAGGGGAAGGTGAGTACGTATTTCTTTGGGAATCTGTGTACCCACATAAAGCACTTGCCTTGAGTCAGTTTCATTCTTTAATGGCATTTAAAGTGGTCGGTTGTTTTGAATATGTTAGCGCCAAGAAGAATATTCTTGCTTACTTTTTGCTACTTAGCCAACAGCATAATTTTGTTTTATGTGAAAGGTCGATCACTATATAGGGCTTCTTTCAATTTACATTTGTTTCTTAGATAGCAAATTTAAACTATTTCTTTTGATATTCATTGCAACAACGTATCTGCTTAAGTGGGCAAATCTTGATGCAATAATAATATTTAGCACCGCGTCTTACTACCCGTTTGGGTTATATACTTTAAGTACTAATTACTCTAATGGATTAGGAATTGGGAAGGTTGAATTAAAGGAAGTTAACCCGAATTTGCGTGGAGGGAGAGCGGAAAACTATTTAGGAAAAACCACCCTCAGTTCACCCGACCGAGATTCGAACCTCGATCTCCCCGTCCTCAGAAGTCGAGCACAACACGACAAGCGCGTTAGCCAACTACGCCAGTGAGGCGGGTAAATCTTGATGCAGAACTGAAAAAATATAAACAATTTATTTTGGTTCCTTACTCCACGTAGTCGTTAATGTGTGTAAAAGATTTTCCTTGCCTCATATGTTTCTGAAATGGGGTTTATTGGTAGAGTAGAGAGATTTGACAAGAAAAGGGGTTTATTGGTAGAGTAGAGAGATTTGACAAGAAAAGGGATAATTAACTAGATATAAAAATGCGAGACAAGTCACGGGTAAACTCTAGTGTAAATTAAGGGTCTACAATAACCATTTATAAAAAAAACGTTTGAGAAATATTTTTCTTCTCTGATAACCAATTTAAGGGACATTTATTTGTCGCCTATTTTCCAATCCTAAATATTACAAAAACATTAAAATTGTCTTTAATTTAGGAACAACCTTCCACTCTATTATATTATTTCTCTAACTAACTTTCGTAACTAAGAGCAAAATATTTTCTAAAATTGACTTTAATATCATTGACATATAAGTTGTTTATTTGTTGTAAGTAGAAAATGATCATTCTGATCTTTAGTGTGGATTTTTGTCTATTATTAACAAGGAATTTTTTTAATGCACAGTTTAAGAAATTGACACTGATCTAAATTTTATCCTATTTTTACTACTTTTGAAAAATCCCTATTTTGAAATTAAGGTTCCAACTTCATAACTTAAAATCACATTTATTCTGGCTCTTTATTTGAGCTAGATTCTAAGGAAAGCATATAAAGGAGGCAGGAAAATAAGTGCATATTACAATGAGCATCACATTTTTTTTTAAAGAAGAAATAATTGTTAAATTACTCAAAACTAAGACCTTACACATCAAAGCATCAGGTTCATTCCCATTTTCCTATCTACCAATGAGGAGTTGATCCAGACTCATATCCTGGATGAGTGTCCCAATGGTTTCTCACTATTGCCACATAAATGTGATGTACTTTATCTCAAATGTCCCTTCTTTGCCCCATTAGAGGATATAAGCTAAAAGTAATTCCTGTAAGTGAATGAAGCTAGGTTATTTTAATCTCCTTTCAACAATGATTTAGCTTGGTGTTTTATCTTGTATAACTTTTTAAAATTAAAATATATGCTTTTTATAGCAAACAATGTGTTGTTATGATGGTAGAGAATGTTTCAAATTACTACAATTCCAAAATACAGTACTCTCGATCATCGGGGGTGGGAGAGAAAATAATTTGCCCATATTAAAAAACAAAACAAAAAACAATTCATATTTACACTGTTTTGCCTATAAAGTAAACACTGAATAGCACCAAGTAATTATTTTTTGTTAAAAGTAGATGTCACCACTTCTGTTCAATAGCATGTCGGCAATTTCACCAGTTTTAATAATGTAATCAAATGCAAAATTATGTTTACATTTCATATTCATTGTTTCATCCACATTTTCATTTTTACTGGCCTGTACATCGCCAGACACTTATATTGTAGCATGTGTACTTGAAATTTTACTAACTAAATAAAAATTATTGCCTCCGTTAATATGACCCCTGATAATTGAGAGACTGCTGTATAGAGAACTATTAAAGAGCTAGAATGTCTACCTTTGCTTCACAATATAATTAAAACAGTATGTTGTAACCCTACCGTCAATTATTGCTGGCACACTCGATTATCTGCACTAGACACTTTCCAAACTCTTCAATGATGAGTCGTTCTGCCTCATCTTCTGAATATCTGAACCTCTCTGCCTCGTCTGCTTGAGCCAAAAGACACTGGCATGTGGCATCCACTACATCTTGAGTCATGAAGTTGGATGGCTGCCTGCAAAATATGGTTAACTTTCATTACTTTAATGTTAGGGATGTGAGTTTACAAACACCAAGTCTTGGAAAAAATATTAACATGTTTTACTATAATCCATTCATAATTACTGGTCTGGTTTAGTTTTTCCTATAATTATAATGAATGGGGCTGAATGGCCAATAAGAAGCATCAGAGCTTTAAAACAAGTTTCAAATCAACATTTTGGAAATATTTCTATTCACATATTTTCTTGAATCCTTGAATCACGAAAACCCTTAAGGATGCAACGGTTTGAGGATTCCATCTCTATTTATTAAAAATGTAATCAGAGTCATTGGTCATTTTTAATCACAGGTAAGTAACAAAAAAAATTGATTTTCTCTTTTTTTAGCCAAGTCACTTTTTGGTCCCTGATGTTGAATTTTGTCAGAAATCACTTTATTTATATTTGAAATAAAAATAGGTTTTAAATTCTGGGTTGTTAAACCTGTGTGTTAAGAGAGGGGTGGAATTCTTTGGCCAGAGAGTAATCTAGCGCCTGTGTGAAGCCTGATTAACTGCTGCAAGCACATGGGCACAGATTCACTAAGAACAACTTTGCGGGCAAGATAATCCCAAGGATGTGTTTTATCTATTTACTCAGTTTCTGTATTCACCAAACAAGGAGCCAACCAGAGATAAGAACAAAGGAAGTAATCACAAAGACAAAAAGCTTATAGTTTTCAAATAATCCATTTGAAGAATGTATTTCTAAATCCAATGAAACTTTATTTTTACATCCACTGAAAGCTACTAAAATTGTAAGTTAGCAAATACAAATATATTATTTCTGGGTACTTACAAAAACTTATAAATTAAGTTATCTCACTTAGCATTTCAAATCTTTTGTTGTAATACTAAAACAGCTTAGAGTTTGTTTTAATATATCCTTTTAAATGTATAGAACACGTCATATTTAGTGACAAAACCTTTTTGAATCCAGAGAAATGTTCCACATTTGGTTGTTTTACTTTCCTACTCTATGAACTCGAAAAATTCACTGCCACACTTACAAAAGTACGTCACCTACTCCTATCTTGAGCTAATTATAGCCAGTCTGCCTCACTACTGCGTCTGTGTTTTCTGTGTTTGCCGGTCAATCAATACCTTGAACACAGTTTTAGTTCATGCCATTCATCCTGTGCCTGTCCTCTCCACTGTATGCAGGGACCATGCTATATCGAGCTTCTACTGTATTTAAAAATAAAATTAAATTAAAGAAAGAGGGACATAGTATGCATTTATAAAAAAATAATGGTAAAAATTGAGAGCTTATAAGAACCAATATAAACCTATATATATGGATTTCAATTTTGGTTCTTAGGCAATTTATTTTTTGGGTTCTGGTTTTAGTTTGACTCCCTTATTTGAACTTATAATGTTTACTGGCCCATAGAATCACTAACAATATTGGTCAATTCTATGTTTTGTTGAAATTATTAACAGTTCATTAGAAGTGATTTTTTTTAATCAAGTCACTAAAAGTCACCTACTTCCTTGTTTTTTTACTATCATTAGTTGAAATGCTTATTTAAATTATTCCTTTCTTTTAGGACTAGCTTGATTGTAATTTCATTTTACTGTTAAGTCCCTATGAAGCACATTTGAGGGTCTACAATATGCGCTCCTGCCTGCTGATAACCCAGGATGTTACAGCATTCTCTTACAGGTCAGCAGGTGAATAAAATGCCATTTTAAAATTTTGAATTACTAATTTTTTCTAACATTATGAAGGGAATGGGGTATGATTTTATTTTTTTTCTAAATTGTAATTATAATTAATAATATTGATTATAAAATTTAATAAAAATATTTTTATTTTAATTTATAGAAGTTATAAGCATTTGAAAAAGGATTAATACGAAGATACACGGCAAATAAATTATTCAGTGTATCTCTTGTAACATAGTAATTGGTTAACATAATTGTGTATAATGATGACATAATTAAATTGACCAAATAATCAAAAGTTTTTATTTTATTTTTAATTACAATCTCAAGTTTTATTATCTAAAATAATATAGTTTCTATGGGGGAATAAATTTTAAGGGTTGGATTGATTGTATTGTTTAATACGTTTACCAAATGGACAAGGAATGTAATTTATTAATCAGAGTTAAACTACGAGAGTGGTCTTGTTATGATGGACCCCATGTTTGACAAAACCCAGAATGTAGCAATCCTGGTAGCATTCAAAGCAACTAAGTGAAACTTCCACCTCCTCATCGATTTCCAACCTTCGGGTAGTTTTCTTTCTCTGTTTTATCTCATTCGCCAGTCACAATAAATTGTAGAGGGGTAAAAGTTAAGTTAGAAAGAATGTACAGTTATAACAACAACTGCGCATGTGCACACTTCTGGAGTTCTGACCTTGAATGAGCCAACAAAAAGTTACAACTGGAAGCGAAGAGACGTTTTAGTTTGAGTCCGTACCTCTAGCAAACTAAACTAGAGTTCAAAACCAAAAGAGTTGTTGAGTCTCAAAGTCAATAAGAATAAACTATTGGGTAGTCAAGATAGAATGAAATATTTTGCAAGTTCTTTTTCAAACACTTTTGAAGAAATAACTTAATTATAATAATAACCACCACTCTACACTTAATTAGGCCTATTTATTCCCACAAACTATTTGTCACAACACAGTAAGCGCCATTGTCAATCCAAGAGAACTTAACATGCATACAATCAAATATGGCGGAATGAACGAGCTGGTTGCGATCAAACCCTACAAATAAGTTCTGTCAATCTTTTACTTTTTGTGGTATTTTCATTGATCCTGATCATTACTATCTTGGAGAAAAGCCCAGACAGCTTAGTTGGTGACAATACTCTAATTGAAGTCAAATGTTTGCCCTCACTCAATCAACTAAAGAAAGATAACCCATCAGTCACCAATATCCGAGATATAATCAAAATAAGGAAATTAGATGTGTACTTAAACGATAATGTAGAGTTGGCATTGGATAGAATTCATCCCTGTTTTTACCAATTCAAGGACAGCTAAATATTACAAAGATACTTTTATGTATTCTAATTTTACACTGTGATTACGATACAGAATTTTTCAGTGTGGAGAGGAATATAGAATTTTGGCTCCAAAAAATGCTTCCAAAACCAAGATTGCAGATCCCAGACATATAGGAGGAATGCCAAGCAGAGATCCAAAATACATCCAAGATGGGCAAGCGAGAAGGAACACAACCAAACATGAGCAAAGTGATAAATAAAACTGAATCAAACATGTGAGGTATATTTAGATTGAATGATGGATGTAAAACATAATACAATAACTTATCAATAAAATAGGGAAAAACTATATAAAGAAACACCAGATATAAAAAACAATTGATTCCTGGGCATCTTCCCGTTTCTTTCTAAAACTCTTGTTAGCATAATATATAACTTTTCCAATGCAGACTTTTATTAATAGCGTTAATATATTGTTGTAGTACAAATTATGATTTTGAAATGTAGCAACGTTGTGAAAACAAACATACTTTTACAGCTAGCTCAATGACGTGAAGAGCAAAGAATAAAAATGATGAACAATAAATTAAATTAAGAATGAAATTATTAAATATAAAGTCAAAGCTTCCCAGACTTGTGAGCTTCTTATTAATATATTTATAGCGGAATGACACGTAA
>CABFVX010001550.1:119494-139213 GCA_902151425.1 Timema shepardi | reverse complement strand
CCCCCCCCCCATCACATCCAGTCGATCCTAAAATTGTGCATATACAACATGTAAATTGAATTATGACAAAAATGAAATTAACTTACAATGAAGTATATTATATCAGAATTTGTGAAAGAAGAGGGAGCCAAACAATTTATATTAAAGATTGGAATCAAAGATTTTAATCTTGTTGACTTTATTTTAAAGTATCGATAAGTATGCAAACCACCTGCAATCTGGATTTTAAAAAATTATTAGGGATATGCTGAACTTAAAAAAATAATATTAAAATCAATATCAGTGATATTATTACAAAAAATAAATGAATTAACTAAACGCTGTGAAATACAGTGGGTGAAAAAAATAACTTAAAACTCATTACACGAATGTTAACTTTTTTAATCGAATGTTTTGTGTTTCAATACACTATTAGTGACTGATTCGTGCTCATTATATTTATTCTCCCACAAATGAATTAGATTAAATATTTAACATTTTGTATATCAATTCGCTACTTTACAAGAAAGATAAGATAGCAAATAGAGCGAATAAAGCAATATAATGTTTTTCATATTAATAGGAAGGAGGAGCTTAGGGTGGCTTAAATACTTTGTTGTTGACATAATAGACGTTTATGCTACATTTAAAGTATTCCAAATATTAATCAAGAATGGATTTATTTGAAAAATTTAACTAATTGTCCTTGAAAAAATGAAGATTTTTCAAATATATAATGAACAACGTAGAAAAACACAACAATCTTTACCAATGTAGATGATGTTTCAGAATGTTGTAATAATAGACAGATAACTGAACTCGGATTGGTTCGCAAATATATTAATGGACAATAAATTACAAAGATAGTAATAGTAAATCATAATAAATAAATCAATGGTACGGAACTCCGCGCAGACTTTTTCACTCTATTGTTTGAAAATGGAGATATTTACTCAAAACTCGTAATATATGTGAAAAGAAATATACACTAGCTTCGTATTAAAATTTCAACTTCCTGTTAAAATTTTTGAAATTTTATTAGGTGTTGCAAATATTCATGCCATCACATTGCTATTAAATTCCTCATTTATAAATTTTGACCAATAAAAAATGTAAATATTGACTATTGAGTCTAAAATGGATATAGATCATTGTTGTACAAACATTCCTCCTAAGAGGTTTAAGGAAAAACAACAAACTTTTAGAGACTTGTTTATATTTAATGACTTTATGGCAATGGAGAATTATTGCGTTTAAACTTAAGTAGTATCTCTTTACAACTAAAGCTCACAAAATTGTATTAATGTATTTGCCAATATCTCCGAAACTGTTGGATTAATAATAACATATTTCATATACATTTATTTTTAATTTTTAATTTTTAATAGTACTATCATTTTGCAATGATACGTTATTTACTATCTCAAATAGTTGTGGAGGTACGGAAGGAAGTTTCTACTTCTGTAAAGTACCCTAAAATTCATTTTCATGGTAAAATGAAAAGAGCCAGTTTATTTATAATCTTAACCAACACTTAGATACGAATTTTAATCAAAATCGTTAGTCAATTTTGAGAAAATCAATTTTTTCTCTTCTCGCTCTTTCTTAAACTACTCTTAATTTTAAGTTTAAACAGACACACAGACAGACGTCATTGCAAGACCACTTTTTGGGTTTGGAGGGGTCTTGAGAAGTCGACATCCATTAACAATTCCGGTTAGATTTTCTTTTGCAGATGCAATACTTTTACCTTTTGTGTTCGAAAAGTTAAAATATATATATATATATATATATATAGCTTGAAAGTTATTGGTTTTGTAAAAATATGCTTCTTATAAAATATTTGTATTATAAATAGACCTATATATTTTAATGATAAGTAATTTCATATCTCAAATAGTTAAGAGATATTATAAAAAATGATAATTTACGCATCAGACCGGAGCCCTTAAAGTCATTTTGTTTGGGTTATTTATAAATGTTTAGAAATGAAATTTAATCAAAATCGTTAGAGCCGATTTTGAGAAAATTGACTTTTTCTCTTTTTGCCCTTCAGTAAACTACCCTTAATTTTAGGGTAAGATATCCAATTCCAAAAACCCCTTGGGGCAACCCTATGAAAACCCTAGATACCAAATTTTAGCCTGTTCGGTAAAATAGTTTAAGCTCTAGTTGGAGGTACAGACAGACGAAAAGTCAAGAACTACTTTTTTGGATTGGGGGCTGTTATGTATCAATAATGGAGGGAAGGGAAGAAATTCAGCACTTACTTATAAACATACTTCAAGAAAATGTCCAAGAAAAGAAAGGGAATGGAAAAGAACTGTCAGTAAGAGAATGAGAAACCAAGGAGAAGAATATACGAGTGACACAACACATACAAAATGTATCAACAAAACCAGAGGAAATGGCTGCACCTGTAGCGACAAAAGTAAGGTTAAGTTACCATGCCAATTTAGTAAAATATCAGAGAACATTAAAGAAGATCTGTTTTGTCATTTTTATAAACTTGGTACTTATGACATACAGAATGCTTTTCTGCATGGCCTTGTGTAGAGATATGACTGTAAGAACGAGAGTATGCATTCTGATTCAAGGGGGGAGAAAACTGAAAAACAGAAGAGTGTCTTATAAATATTACCTAGCCAGATAAGACGTGCAAAGCATTGAAGTATGTAGAAAGGCCTATCTCAGAAAAAAGGCTCCATGTTGTTCGAGGCGAGAGGGAACATGAAGACAACAGTAATGACACACACATTGAAGAAGCAGGCAAGAATGAGGATCAAGATCACTGAGTTACTCATAACATTATGTTTATTGTAATGAATGTTTTATTTTACTTTTTCACAGAAGAAGCAGAGGCATCCATCTCACCAGTTGCCAAGGTGTTTCCACATAAAGACACGAGTGGTGGTATCACCATGGGTTATGTCAGGGAGCATATAGCCTATTTCCCAACCTATCAAAGCCATTATAGCAGATATAAAGTGTACCTTCAAGGAGTAAGTAGTGCTAGTGAACTATACCTACTGTATGTGAAAGTGTGTGACCATCCCAATGTCCAGCCAGTTAAAACTGTAACATTGGTTTCAAAGCCCCTCAAAGTGACACCTGCAGAGTTTGTGATGCTGTCAAATTCTCAGCTGCAGAAGTTATTCCCTTGGATGGTAGGAGTTCATCAGATGAAAGCACAGAAAGCGTATGACAGTTTAAAAGAAGATAAAAGTGCTTTCCTGACAGATTGACAGTGACACACGTGTTTTAGTATTTGACCTCCAACAGGCATTACCCACTCCAATGTTAAGCACTGAAATAGCCTTTTATTTGAGAAAATTGTGGACATAAAATTTGGGAGTTCACTGTTGTAGTGATGATGAAGCATCAATGTGAATATGGAGTGAGGATGTTGTGTTCCGTGGCAGTGACGGAATTGCTTCCTGTCTACTGAAAGTATTGGGTGAACAGAAGCTAGTTTTGTATTCAGACTCTTGCCCCGGACAAAATAAGAATATTACCATTCTGTCTTTATTGTACTGTCTAGTACAAGCAAGACATTACTGTGAAATCACACATAAATTCTTTGGTACCAGGGCATAAGTATTATGCCCCGTGACATTGACTTTGAAAAGAAGATCCATAACCGTATTCTCACCAGATGCCTGGTGTTCCCTTATTCAGAAAGCCAGACTGAAGAAACCTTTCAAAACTGTGAACATGGAGGCTGCAGATTTTAAAACGTTTAATTCAGTGAATACGCTTGTAACAAAGCCAAAGAGAAAATCAACAACAGGAATATGACAATGCTCAGATTTACAATCACTAATACCGATGGGTTGCAGTTCAAAGAAACCTACTCAGACAGTGAAAGATGGAAAGGTGCAACCCATAGAAGTGTTCTTAGACCAATATCCCCCAATGGCCAGGGTTGTAATATTTGAATTCAATGACAGTTTTCACTATTCCAATAGGTTAATCATGGTAACCTACCTTTGTAACATTTTCGATTTTTTGAATAATTTAAATCTGACACTAAATGGTAGCAATATAAATGTATTTAAAGAGCAAGAGAAGGTGGAAGCTGCAACAAGAAAATTCAATTTGTGGTCCCGTCGTGTGGAAGCACGGAATTAGAAAGCTTTTACAAAGCTAACAGATTTTCAAAAAAAGTGTAACATAAGTTCCATGCCAGATGAGAATTCAGCAGTTATCAAGGAACATCTGCTAAGACTGAATACAAGACTGAAGGAATATTTCCCCACAAATAACAACAACAAAGCATTGAATAAGGAGCACTTTTACAGTTATTATTATTATTATTTTATATTATTATTATTATTATTATTATTATTATTATTAGCACCGCGTCTTACTACCTGTTAGGGTTATCCGCACTTACGCTAATGTGTAATGGTAGGGTGATTGTGAGATGAAATGAAGGACCTTCAGTTTAACGTGGAATCCGAACCACGGTGGAGACCTGGCATTCCTCACATTCACAAGATGTCTTGTCAGAGGTGAAGGAAGTGTTAGGTAATCAGATAAATCTTTGCCGGGACCGAGGATTGAACCCCGGCCGCAAGCATAGAAGTCTGACACCTCACCCCTAGGCCGCCAGGTCACCAAACACTCAAAGACATCTGTGACAAAATACCAGTGATGGATTTTTGGCTGTCTTGCCATCAAGAGTACCCAATTTTAGCAGAAAAAGTGATAACATTGTTAATGCCTTTTGTCACAACCTATAGCTTTTAAAATAGGTGACCTGGCATTCTAGGGGTAGGGTGTCGGACTTCTGTGCTAGAGGCCTGGGGTTCAATCCTTGGTCCCGGCACAGATTTATATGGTAGCCAAACCCTTCCTTCACCTCTGAAAAGACGTGTATTAATCACAACTTGTGAATGTGGGGAATGCCAGGCCTCCTCCGTGGTTCGGATTCCACGTTAAACTGTAGGTCCTCCATTTCATCTCACCATCACCCTACCATTACACAGCGTAAGTGCGCATAGCCTGAAAGGGTAGTAAGATGTGATGATGATAATAATAATAATAATAATAATAAATAAAATAAAAAAATTAAATACAAATAATAAAGCTTTTAATTACTGGTTACACTGGTTTTCCTAAGAAATCAATATAGATACCGATTGGAAGTTTAACCGGACCTAAGAATAAAGTTATCTCTTTCTCCATACCTGAAGTATAGTTAACAAGACGCAGCATCACACTTCTCATTAATATATTATTTGGTATTTGTGTGATTTCTTTATTTATAATGTATGAAAACTGTATGGACATTCAAATCTGTTAGTGGGTCAAAAAGGAGAAGTATAAAAATAACCAGGCCACGGGCAAAAAGTTTGGAAAATGCTGGTCTAGTCTATTGCAAGAGTATAGCGCCTTAGACCGTAAGGCCATCAAAGCAGGTCATATTCTAATATTATTTTAGCTGTAGAGTCGCAATATATTCCAAGGTATTTTACACTTTTTTTTCTTTAGGAGTAAGCAATTGTAGAAGGAGTTGGTGGTGGAATACACACGTAACATAAATGGAACATATGAGAAGGTAGAATTCTCTGATGTACGCCTTAGTGAGCGAAAGCTCAAATCCCACTCTCGGCTAAGATCTGGTGAAGGTAACATGTTTACACAGTGTCTAACACTTCCGAATAGTTTTAGTTTAATTGATTAAACTCTTGACTGAGATCTAGTGAAAAAAAACACGCTCAATTTATGGCATATACACATTAACTGTTTTAATTTAAATGTTTAGAGAAGTAATGACATTATTAAATAATTAAATGCTATCAAATGATTGATTTAAATTTTAATCCGACAATAAATCACACTCACATACCCGCAAATAAGAGACAAAATACAGTAAATAGCTAAGTGGTAAAACCCCCGAGTTGTAAGATCCCACAAGATGGGGCGGTATAATTTTATCGTCCAAACATAGTGGCACAATTCAATATCAACCCCCCTCCCCGTAACAGATCTTTACAATATGGAGTAGGGACACTATTATCCCACTCAAATGAAAGCGACACTAAGAAACCCCAGCTGCACATGGCTCCCACACCCTTTCCACAGTAAAAAGGCACTATGTGCAGAATGACCGAGAAGCATTAGCCATTGTGTTTCTATTGACAAAATACCATTAGTATGGTAGAAATTTCACCCAATTTACTAATAATTTGTTATTGTTAGTTATTTTTTGGCCAAATCGACCTACATTAGTTTTGTCGCAGAGTATGGTAATGGTATGCTTCATTCCTCAAACTGTGGCATTGTTCAGAACAAGTCAGTAGCTAGAAGTTATGTTTGTTGGCCACATTTAGGTGATTAAATTGGATCAGGAGTGAAGTCATGCCAAACAGCCCCACCAAAGGCATCTTCCCAGCTATGGGCAACACCAATTAACCGATGGTCTAGAATCAAGGCCAGTATTTTTTAGTTGTAATGGATAATTATTTTAAATAGCCTCCCCAACATTTTTTTTTTCAACAATAGGTCACCTGAGAGATTTGTTTGAAGCTCAAATTCCCAATGTAGTAGTGTCTGTCTAAGTCTGTGAATTTCACAGTTTCTTGAAAGGAAATTAAATTAAACATACCAGCTTCCCTTCACCTAGCCTCAAATCCGCTAGCAGAAATTAGCAAATCAATAGGAAAAAAACAATGAAGGTGAGTGGTGTGCCAGAACTGCAAGAACTCTATTGGCCATTTAGATTACAACCAGCGCCACTATGGGACAAATATCAACCGAGCTGCTTATGGGCCAACATTTCTAGGCGCCATTGAGCAAGTTCCACCCAAATTCCGTACCAAGCAAACTAGAACATTGATTGGAAACTGTCAAACTGTAGTGGCTTTCGCCAAACTCCAAACCCTTGGTATAGGCAATGTAGTACACAATATCTAGAGTAGTCGTCAGGAGTCATTGGCAAGATGCTAGGGATGCGGCCTAAGGATGGTCGAACACTATGCCGTCACGCTGATCAACTTCAAGATCAACCAGCGCATCTTACCATTACCTAGGCAACTGAGAGTGATAAGTTGGCCTAGAGACAATCATGGTCACTGTTAAAGCAGAGAGAATACTTTGTGATAAACTTGTGGGGAAGAAGTGGAAGCTAATAGCAATCAAGACAATTAAAATATAAATAAATAGTATATTAAAAAAATTGTGATAGGTGATGGAAGCAAACTGGACGCAGTGGTTAATGGAACTATTGAACTAAAATTATATTAAGTGAATAATGGATCAAAATAATATTGAACAATGTATGTACCTAAAATGACAACCAACTTGTTTTCAGTTAATAGTGTCATGAACAAAGGCCATCAAATTACCTTCGACAGTCAGTTATGTAAAATAATGAAAGGCGGTAAAGCGTCTGCCATTGGACGTAAATACAACAAGATGTATTATTATGCATTTCAGTGCTAATGAACATGCAGCTATAGTTTATGGGAAGGACAGTCTGACCAAGTGGCATAAGATCTTTGTAATGAAAATGTGGAATATGTGAAGACGATATTGGACAAAAATAATATAACATGGACATTTTTAAGTTCGTCTCAATTTTTTCTTTCATGTGTAGGTCGTGCGTGCGCTGATACAGTGAGAAGTGGAACCGTCTTCACAGAAACAATTTTAACGGTTGCTTTTCTCTGAGCGTTTCGTGAAACATGGCTTCGAGTTACATATGTGGCGAATATAGTGCTATTAAAAATCGCATGAGGAGCATTACAAACTATCTAAGACAACTTTATCTTGCATATTTTGGCATGAAACTTGGAGACCAGGACAAATCGTGGGCTCCTCATAAAGTGTGTGTAAAGTGTCTCAATGATCTACACTTATGGCTCAAAGGAAAGAAGACTGCGTCACGATTTGGAATTCCTATGACATGGAGGGAACCGAAAAACCACTCTGGTGATTGTTACTTTTGTTCCTGCCATGTCCGTGGGTATAACCGCAAAAATCAAAAGCTAATCTCTTATCTTGATAACATTCCATCGGCCATACGTCCCGTTCCTCATGGACATGATGTGCCAGTGCCTTTGCCTCCAACTTAATTGCCATTCATCTCTTCAGAGTCTTCAGACTTGTAACATTCAGAAGTTCAAGGCTCTGATATCAAATATAAGACCTCTGGAGGCGATTCACCTCAGCCCTTCTCTCAGGTTTAACTTAATAATCTGATAGAGATGTGGGCCTTTCGAAGGGGGCAGCTGAATTGTTGGGCTCCAGATTGAAAGAAAAAACTTATTGGCCAAAAGGAACCTCTTTTTATTGGTATAGGAATCGAGAAAAGGAATTTGTTAAGTAATTTGAGGAAGAGGAGAACCTGGTCTAATGTTCTGATGTTCCCGGATTGATGAGCAAATTTAATATCACATATGATAAAGATGAATGGAGGCTGTTTATAGATTCATCGAAAAGGAGCCTTAAAGCTGTCCATCATGGAAGCCAGTATGCATCTGTACCAGTTGGACACGCGGTGCATTTAAAAGAACACTATGAAAACCTGACTCTCGTCCTCAATAAAATAAAATATGCCAACCATGGTTGGACCATTTGCGGCGATTTGAAAGTTATCTTCGTGCTTCTTGGTCAACAAGGCGGATATACAAAGTTCCCATTTTCTTTTGTGAGTGGGACAGCCGTGATAAAGCTCAACATTGTGTCAAAAAAGAATGGTCGAAAAGATAAAATCTTGAACCAGGCACCAAGAATGTGATTCGGAACAGCTTAGTTGATCCAAAAAAAGTATTGTTAAATTAGGTGTAATGAAGCAGTTTGTCAAGGCTATTCCAAAAGATGGCAATTGTTTCAAATACCTGTGCAAAAAGTTTCCAGGTTTATCCGAAGCCAAGTTGAAAGAGGGAATCTTTGTTGGTCCAGATATCCGCAAGCTTATGAAGGATAAAGAAGAATTTGACACTAGCATGACAATAAAAGAAAAAGAATCTTGGGTTGCCTTCAAAGATATCGTCAATAAATTTCTGGGTAATTACAAGTAACCTGACTATAAAGCAATTGTTATGAAT
This sequence comes from Timema shepardi, assembly GCA_902151425.1. Lineage (NCBI taxonomy): Eukaryota > Metazoa > Arthropoda > Insecta > Phasmatodea > Timematidae > Timema > Timema shepardi. Next base: position 130,178 of record CABFVX010001550.1, on the reverse strand, counting down.
ATGCTGGACAAATTTCAAGCTTTGGGTTGCTCCATGAGTGTCAAAATACATTTCCTTCACTCACATGTGAACATTTCCCCCGACAATTTAGGATCAGTCAGCGAAGAGCAGGGTGAAAGGTTCCACCAAGACATCAGGGATATGGAGCACAAATATCAAGGAAGATGAGACAAGAACATGCTCGCCGACTACTGTTGGATGTTAACACGAGATAGGCCTCAGGTTGAACATGCTCGCCGACTACTGTTGGATGGTAACACGAGATAGGCCTCAGGTTGAACATAAAAGAAGAACGCCAAAAAGAAGTTTCAAAGGAAAAAGAGTATGTATTTAAAGAGAAACTTTTATTTTGTTTTGTTTTCTGCTCAGTTTAAAATGTGTTTCAAACTTTCATGTCCACATACATAATATTTGCTCCTCTTGGTCAATCGTCTATTTTATGTATGTTACCTTAATAAAAACAAATTAAAATAGTAGGTTGGTGATTTTCTTCTAGAAACTGCACCATAATTTGATGTAAAAAGTTTAAACTCAAGGTAACTTTTTGTTTTTCTCTCGACCAAAGGAAAAGGAATTCTCTCGAACAATTTTGCATGTACTATCTGGCAACAGTGGTTTTCATCCATTTAAACATATACAAATTAATCGATTTCTGAAAAAACCATTTGCCTCACCAAGAATCAATTATTTTACATAGATTTAAATGGATAAAAACCACTGTTGCCAGATAGTACATGCAAAATTGTTCGAGAGAATTCCTTTTCAAATAGGATTTTAGCAAAAATATAGATATCGATTTTACAAAAAATCGTGACGTGATGGCAAAAAAAAAACATGTCATTTTCGAAAACAGTACACCAAATAACATAAAACTAGCAAAAACTTCTCATGTATTTTACAAAAACTTCAATTTCGCAGGCCTGTATGTGTACTATATTAAAAGATTGTAATAGGTGATGGAAACAAACTGAACGCAATGGGTAATGGAACTATTGAACTAATCTAATATAATCGTGAGGAATGGATTAAAACAGTATTGAACAATGTATTGTATGTACCTAAAATGACAACCCACTTGTTTTCAGTTAAGAGTGCCATGAACAGAGGCCATCAAATTACCTTCGACAGTCAGTTATTTAAAATAATGAAAGGCGGTAAAGCGTCTGCCATTGGACGTAAATACAACAAGATGTATTATTATGCATTTCAGTGCTAATGAACATGCAGCTATAGTTTATGGGAAGGACAGTCTAACCAAGTGGCATAAGATCTTTGTAATGAAAATGTGGAATATGTGAAGACGATATTAGACAAAAATAATATGCCATATGAAGGAGATGGAAAAAGTTGTACTAATTGTTTGAAAGGAAAAATGGACGAAGGACCATTTAAGTGGAGTGAACTGTCAACCACCCGAACCTATGAACTGGTAAACATGGATGCATGCGGACCAATGGAAGTTGCATTGCTCGACGGTACTATGCATTTGAAGCTTAAGCACCCAATGGTGCCTTTAGTGCGAACTTTCTCCAGTAGCTCTTCGAACAAAGACTCAACTGCGTCAACTTCTGCAACGCCAAGCACCAATCCGAAAGCAAAAGAAATTGTGCCAAATTCGCAACCAAATGCTTCTACTTCTGCTGCTTCTTAAATCCCATCACCAATCACACCCAGATCCAAAATATGTGAAGCCTTTCTTCTTTTTTTTAAAACTATTTTCAAGTGTAAATATTATTTTTCCTCTCTAAGTGATTGATACAAAATTATTTAGTTCTAGGTGTATTGAATGTAATTCCTCCGAAAGTGGTTGTATGTTTGGAATGCAGCCTATTTTCAGGTCTAAGTGATACAGTACTTTACGGTGTCTCCACATAGTTTTGATACAAATAATATTGTTATATTTAGAAGAAGGTAAAATGACAACAATGTAAAGTGTGAATTGTGTTCTTCTTTTCACTGTAAAAATCATATTGTGTTTGTTCCTTTTACATGTTTATAACCACCTTTCCTGTACCTTGTTCCAAATATTAAAAAAATATCCTTATACAGACATACAAATAGTAAGGTTTAAGAGGTACTCACTTTGCCCCCGAAGCAGTATTGGACCGGGAAGCGATGCTTTCTATATGTGCCGACAGTTTGCTCTTGACAGCAACGTGCTGTTGGACCCTCACTTCTGCAGCATCGGCCAGGTCTCTCAGGGTCTTTTTCTCGCAAAGCTCTTCCACGTTACGACACCCGATACACTTGCAGTTGTGAGAACAGGAGATTTTTGCCTGCAAGTGAGCGTTGGACAATAAAAGTAAAATGGTCAACAATAGTGGAACAAATACACAATATTGCTATCACATGTTACACTGCTGCCTCAGGACAAAGAGTAATGAATGCCCATTATTTAGGCTTTACAAGTGTAATTTGTTTGTAAATGAGGTGGCCCAATGGCTACATAATTTTATAATAATGTAAATTGATAAAAACAAACTAGTAAGTGTGAATTTAGATAAGAAAGCCCTTTTAGGTAAATAGGAAAAACGCGGGGAAAATCCAATGCACAAAGATGACATCTTCTATTTGTGTTTAAGTGTGTGTGTGACTACTTTATCTCAGAAGACAGAAGAAAGGAAGAAGATGTATTTCCACATGTTTCTTCTTTATTATAAAAAAAACGCTATCATAATTTGAAAAGAGGTGGTGTTATATCTGTTTACTAAAGTGCATTAAGCATGTTATAATGTCTCATAAACAGGGCTCAAATTCTCATGACCTAAACATTATCAATAAAGACTTGAAAATTCTAAAAAATGACTCAAAATTTACCATTACCTAAAAATTGTAGTTAATGCACACAGCTAAATAAAACACGCACTTTAAAAATGGAAGCTAAAAAAATTTCTACACAATGTAAAACCTTTAACAACTAAACTCTGGCATTCTGCTAAATATAATATTGATCTACAAATGTCTGAGTCAGAAAAAAAAAACTATCCCCCCCCCTTCCCCCAACGCAACCCTCTCCTGACTACAGTAGCCCCATGGTTTCTTTGATGCTGACTGACAGCTCACAGCTTACTTCTGACAGTCAACATTTAGGTATATACCTAAATTTTGACTGTCAGAAGTGACAGCTGCTAAACACATGTTTTTGAAGATCATATGGTTTGGCGTAGGGATACGTAATTTGGTCTGGTAACTTTTCAAAGCCGTCATCTGTGAACTGTCAGTCAGCACCAAAGAAGCCATGGAGCTACTGTAGTTACCAGGAAATGTGAAATTTACAACCAAACAAGTAAGTAAGTTCATTAACTACATTATAATCTCATTCTGGCAATATTTATATTAAAGTGTTTAAAAGACATTGAGAACAAGATAGAGATGGGAGGAGAAGAGAAGAGAAAGTGGGAGAGAGGAGGCGATTAAAGGAGGAAGAATGGTGGCAAAACAGAGAAAGATGGAGGCATTTTACTAAACTGACCAGGCCACAGGATGGAAACAGTGTATGATGATGAATATAGACATGCCAAATATGTTTTTTTCCAAAATTTAAATTATTTTAAATTTTGAAATCCAATTCGGTTTTTAATTGAAAATTTGAACTGTGCACACTTCTTTAAGTGTGAGTTATTCAGCTGACTGACTGTAGCACCATTTAATATCCTTTAAAATCTTAATGTTAATATTTGGCCCACTAAACCAAATTGATTATAACTTTGCCAATATTAGTCCCAGTTTAGGCACGGAATAGAAATATACATTTAGTAAACCTGCCGTGGTAATATGTCCTAAAAGGGATGAGATCAAGTAAATAGTTGATGTAATAGTTGGCTAAAAGGATTTCAACACACACATTACTGTTTCCAGCTTGTGGCCTGAGTCCGTTTTTTATTCAAGCCATATATTTTCCACTGCCGGCTTCAAATGCCTTATAATCTAACTCAGCAGTCCCCAACCGGGGCGGACCCTTTAGGGGTACGTGAAAATAATATTGGTAATGGTGGAAAACACCATAAAATAAGGTATTAAAATGAAAACACAAACACAAGTTATGGAGTTTTGGTTTACAAAGAGATACTTATATGAAAGTCTGATAACCTACTCGCGAAATGAAGAAAAGGAAGGATTAGACATAAGCCTAGTAATTGATTGTCACCACCAATCATATCACGTGATTACACATGTGTCCTTCCCCTCTTCGACAAAACTGTCACTCCACTGCACTTCTTTCTCTCCACCTTTTATTTTGTTCTTCTCATTTCTAATAATTATAGAAATACCCCAAATTGTCTAAGAGCTACAAGTTTTGACGTTTTCATTTAAAACGCGATTGAAAGCAACCCATCATTTTAGTGTTCAACTGGGTGTCAAGTGAGTAATTGCATCAATAAGCCTAGCTTCGTTCCTTTTTAATGAGTGCTTCATTTGAAGTGTTTAGCTATTATTTATTGTTTTGAGTGACTCAAAATGGATAAGTGGTTGAAAATTGGAACTCTAAAGAGAGCTGCAAGCAGCGACTGATAGGCCTGTTCTGGTTAAGAGATTAAATTAACACTTAAAAAAACTCAAAACATCAGTGCTCCTCCAAAGAAGAAGAATGTCCAAAACGGTTGTGCGTTGTTTGTGGAGAGATATCGTCTAACAGTGGCATGAAACCAAAGCATCTTTATTAATGCGCCACTTAGAGATACAACATCCAAATTCTAAACAAAAAAATGCTAGTTTTTTCCAGCGACTATCAAACAGCCCCAATATAACTTTCTTTGTGTTATATGCAAACAAAGTCAATGAGAATGCAGTCCAAGAATTGTACAAAATAAGTTACTGTATTGCTAAAAGCGGCAAAAATCATACAAGTGCCGAACATTTGATATCTCCTTAAATCAAAGATGCTGTAAAATGTATGTTCGGTGAAGATCATGTTTGAAAAATTAACCATATTCCTTTCTCAAACAATACAGTTTCTCGGGGAATTAAGGGCATGTCTGACGACATTGAATCAACGGTAATTGAAAGACTAAAAAAGAGTTCCTTCTTTTCAATACAGGTGAATGAAAGCACTGATGTTTCTAATCTGTCAATTGTACTTGTTATTTCAAGATATTTAAATTATGACATGCTTTAAGAAAATATTTTACCATACTATCCTCTGACTGAAAAATGTACAGGTGAGGACATATTTAATGTCATTCAGGGTTATTTCTGTGAAAGATAAATTGATTGGGCTGATTTATTGCTGTGGTGTTTGCACGGATGGTGGAAAAACTATGTCTGGCTGTTATAAAAGCGCCGCTCCCCATGTAGTTTGAAGCCATTGCTGTATTCACAGACAAAGCCTAGAGGCCAAACCCCTGCCACATTCATTGAAGGAAGTGCTCAATCAATTTGTGAAAGTTGTTAATTTTATCAAGGCCAATTAAACTAACTCCAAACTAATTAAATCTTTGTGTGAAGAGATGGGCAGCCTCCAGACTACATTACTTTTGCACACAGAAGTGAGGTGACTTTCACGAGGAAAAGTACTCACATGATTTTTTGAATTGAGACATGAATTTCAAGTGTTTTTTGGAAGATCACCCTTTTGAGTTGAGCTCTAACCTCCATGAAAGGGAATGGCTTCAACAGCTTGTGTACTTATCTAATATTTTTTCAGAAATAAATAAACTAAACTTAGGATTACAAAACAGTTCCATAACCATCTTTAAGATGCCTGACAAAATCAAGTCTGTGATCAAGAAATTTAATTTTGTGGAATCTTGTAACAAAAAAGACCAGTGTGAAATTGAACTCTCGACTGATTCTATTTTACAAACTGATTTCAAAAGAGAAATGTAATTGACTTCTGGACACTAGCGAAAGAAGAGTACCAAGAACTTTGTGATAAAGCAATAAAATATGTATTGCCTTTCACAAACAGAGTGTTAATCAAAAGAGCATTCTTTCCTTCTGCGTATATTAAGAATAAATATCGCAATAAGTTTGATGCAGCTCCTGACTTGGGATTATATCTGTCTTCATTTGAACCAGATTAAAAAAAACTCAGCGCCATGAAACAAGCTCAAGGATTGCACTGAAATTATTAAGAGCCACATTTGAAGACTTGTATAACAAGATGAATAATTGTTATGAACTTTCATCATAAGTTAATGTGGTTAAAAATTATTTTAATGCTGTTTTTATTTGTTTTGATGTCAGGCTGCGATTATAAAAAATTTAAATAAAATGTAAAATAAAAAATAAAAACCTTTAAATCTCATTAATTTGAGAAATTGATTATTTAGTTAACCTAAGAACATTATTGCATAACAAAAACAAACTTTTTGTGTGGAGGAGTGGGGTTATGAGAGGAGGGGGTACTCATAAATGAAAATCCTGATCAAGGGGCCTGGAAGAAAAAAAGGTTGGGAACCGCTGATCTAACTTGAGCAGGAAGTCCAACAAAACTATATTTTAAAATTCCCTGACTTTTCCAGGTTTATCAGAGCCAATTTACAACTTTTACAGTCACTATATTATCAAAATTATTTCATTAAAATCACAACTTAGTGTAGTATTTTTAGACACACACACACACATTTTGAAATTGTAACTCTCTATGAAGGGGTTAAATGATGTGAGCCTAAAGTAATGGGCTATTGGGTTGTGCAATCTAAGTTGATTTCAGTTAGATTATATTCATCCATTAAATGATCACCTTACACGGGTTAGTGAGCTAATGGCTCAATTTTGGCTAAAAACACGCAAGAGAGGGGTGAAAAGTTGAGATGAAAGTCTCATGTTAACTTGTAGAATTAAGATTAGTATACTCAACATGGACAACTGTACTAAAAGAAATTCACAGTATGTATTAACTGGAAGAAAAATGTTATTTTGACAGTCGATTATTGTAAATGAAAATTATTTTAGTGAATATGAAAAAATTCCAGACTTTTCCCTGTTTTCCAGGTTGATGGACACCCTGTTTAGACTAAAACAGACACAAATCCCAGCCCCCGGCCATTAATTCATCACTGTGAAAGGGTAAACCCTTATTTCACCAATGATAAATAGCTCGACCAAGCCGGGACTCTTAGCTCTGTAGACAGACATGCTACCAAATGGGCTAAGATGTTGGTGTCGGATTTAAGAAACTACTACTAATATAGTTAGGTAAACTCAGTCTAGTTATACAATTATCTCTTACCTCGTAGCATTCACAGTAGTTCTTGAGGCAGCCCGAGCGCTTGCAGTTACAGCCTTTGTTGTGTCTTCGTTCATCTCCAACAACACCCTTACCAATCTTAGGACGAAACGCATTTGAGTTCCTCTCAAGACATGATTTTATGGCTCGCTGTCGGTCCTCTTCATGCTCCAAATTGTTATAGCAGTTGTTACAATTGCACATGTGACAAAACTCCCCATTTGCAAAGCAGTCGCAGTACCTGTAAAATTTACCCAGTATTATTATCATCATAGTCTGTAGACGAGTCAACACAACCCGGTAAATGGAATCTTAAAAATAGTATTTAAAAATAAAGATGGGACACTTAAAATCTATGGTATTAGAGAGATTCAAGGTTTGTATGAATTTCAATCAAAGTATCTTGAAAACTATTAGGAAGAACTTGACTTCAAATAATAAGCAATGGTAAAAGGAAGAGCATGGCTTCACCTGAAGGAAGCTTCAATACTTAAAGGAAGGCCATTGATCATGAGATGAAAATGGATATCATAAACGATCATGAAGCTGGTAAACACGTTAGAGTAATAGCACATGACTTGGAGCTGGCGCCTTCAACAGTTTCAACGACCCTGATGACCCCAAATTACTCTTTAAAGGATTCAATGGCTATAAGCAGTATAAATATGATTTTTTTTATTAATTAATTTACATTTTTTGGTACATCACTATAATTTTTGATGATTGTATTTTTATGTCCTGTAATAAGTAGGGATGGACGGGAATGACTTTTTTGTATCGGGACGATAAACGAGTCAAAATATCGGGACAGGAACTGATAAAAATGATGCTTTAGATTAATTCTATATTAATAATATATATTGTTTTTATACAAATATTGGCATACTTGTAAAAGCTTTAACATTATTAAATATAATACAAATAATATAGCATAAATAGATGATAATAATATAGATAGGGATGTGTGAATAGCATTTTTTATTGAAACAAATAGCAAAATTTTGAATAAATATTAAATAATATAAATCAAATAATTAATTTTAATAAATCATCTTTATTAGATACAAATATATAATATATCTCTTTAAGGAAAACCTCTTTTCGCTAAATGAGGTAATTGTTTTATATTTGGAAAAAGCTAAAGGAAAGGTGGATAGAAACATAAAAGGGGATGGACACAATATGAATTTTACAATGAAAAGAAAAACACAGTTCACACTTTACACTGCTGCCATTGGACAAAGAGGTAATGGTTGTCTCTTATAGAAAATCAATCGTCACCACCCAATCCTCCATCCTAAGTTTCATTCTATCGGAACTCGCCAGGGAGGAGTGTGAAACGCGTAACGCAACTTCCTAAAGGAGGAAACAAAAATGTTCCTTTTTATGTGTCCTATCATTCTTTACAATATTTCATTTTATCCCTTTTTTGTTTTTTTTTGTTTCCTTTTTTATAAAGTTGCATTTCGCGTTCCACACTTCTCCTTGATGAGTTCTGATAAAATGAAACCTAGGTCGGGGGATTGGGCGGTGACGATCAATTTTCTTTAAGAGGCAGTTATTACATCTTTGTCCATTGGCAGCAGTGTAAAGTGTGAACTGTGTTCTTCTTTTCATTGTAAAAGCCATATTGTGTTTGTCCCCCTTTTATATGTTTCTATCCACCTTTCCTGTACCTTCTTACAAATATGATATTTTTATTACCGGTAGTTAATCTCTTTTGAGAATGGTGTTTTATATTTAACTTCCTATAGAAAGAGTGCAAAAAAAAAATCAAATATTTTTAGCCTCCTTAAATGTTCTCTATTTTAACACCTCTTAAAGGCTATCTATGTTTGAAACACCCCTCAAAGGTTATCTGGGTTTGAAATATTTTAAATATTCTTTGGTTATGAAACCCCTTAAATGTTCTCTATGTTTGAAACACCTTAAATGTTTTAGGTCTAAAACTACTTAAGGATTATCTATATTTGAAATCCCTTAGGTGTGTTGCCCTTTACATTTTTTCTATGTTTGAAACCCCATAAGTTTCTCTCTGTTTAGAGCCCATGTCACTCCTTATAGGTTCTTTGTTTAACACCCCTGTAATCTCTACTCTGTTTGGTTACTAACATCAAATAGTTGACCTTGGTAAGCTACTTCCTCCCCCCAAAAGATGGTAGAATATAATATATCCTCGTCCTTCTCTAAGTCTTCCAAACTCCCTCGATTGGTGAACCTAACAAATAACTCTCGATAGACGGAGCACATCGAGTCGTGAGCTTCCCAACCTGTTTGTCTCACCCCCTTTCCCTCAACGTTTGCTACAGAACAAAGAACATGTCTTGTCTCCAAAGAGAGTGAGCCAGTGGTACCTGCTGGAACCGTAAGCAGGCTTTATTTACCTCCTGAACCCTCATCGGGAAAGGGGCTTTCCCGGCAGACTCTCGGGAAAGGATAAATTTTTTCCCAAGGGTTCGGGATCCCATCCAACCCTAGTAATAAGTAAGAAATGCAAAGTTAAACAAAGCTATCAAGTTGAAGTTTCCTTTAGGGCTTTTATTTATTCAAAATAGATCAAAAAAAAGATCAAGTTCCACGCTTAGTAACCAATTCTTAGGAATGTAGCTTTGTCGTTAAGTGAAAGTACCTGTGTATTTATTTTAAATGTATATGTCACATCTTTAAAATTTTAGATTTAAAAGATATATCAAAACACATGTTCTTAAATATGAATGACACTAATTTTTTATAAATAGTTAATACTTTTGAAAAAAAAAAGTTAATCAAGTATAAATAACACTAAAAAAACACGATTTAAAAACAAGAACAACACGCAACTAAAATATAATAGCAAAACTATTTAAAATGGTTTCAACACTCGTGTCTTTAAAGACATAAAATTACATTAACAATTATAAAAAAGTTAATAAAACGATAGCTTGGAAATGTAATAAGACAGTGTATTCACACTGTACATTAATATAAAGTAAGTGATAGTGAAGGAAGGGAACCTAAAAGGATAGTTAGGTTAGGCCTAGATAGGAACAAACACACTTCTCTCTTCATGTCTTCTTCAACTTTTACACTTTCCACTTCTTCTAAACTTCTGCGGTTGCACATTTGTTTTGGATTTTCAGAAATATTACTTTTTCATTAGTCTACCGTATTTACCCAAATCCAAGATGACCCCCGATTTTTCAGTGTGTAACGGGCTAATCTGGCTTAGCCCCGTTCAAATGTAAAACACGAATATTTTTTTGTGTTACAAACAAGTCGTCAAGAGTTTACAAATGAGATAATAGTGTTGAATGCTACGCTCGTAACATTTGTGTGTTTGTTTACATACCTACTTCACCAACTCTTCCGTCGAGTCTGATGCCCCGCTGAAAACAACAACATCGAGGGAACTGGCTGGGCGTGACCTCAGGCAAGAGCTCCGCGCCGGACAACGAACTACAATCAACTGAAAGCGCCGTGAACGATGTTGGCCGACGCGAGTCAATGTTCCAGAATAAAAAGGATCTTTTCCCC
>CABFVX010001550.1:101252-118339 GCA_902151425.1 Timema shepardi | reverse complement strand
GAGTTAGTCCTTCTGGCGCCTCACGCCCCTTGTTGGCCTAGACTTAGGCAATGCTACCTAAAATCTTACTTAGTTTGTATAGACTGTTCTTATTGAGATTACGTGCTAAATATTTATCATGTATCATGTTGTTTCATTAAATTGCAATACTTCTATTTACATCCTTTTTCTTTTTACTTCTCTATATGTATGTATGTACACCCCTGGGGCTACTATGGTTGATCTTGGTGAAACCACAAACAACCAATAATGAAACCCCAAAAGTAATTGGACTTGGTGCAAGTGGTTCTGGTGGATAGATTTTTACTTAGTGGTTTTTTAATTTACAAAACAAAACACCTATGTTGACTTAAAATCTAATTTGGATTGCAGAATTGCTAAGGAATTTATTTTTGTTGAAAATATTGCTTTCGCATAAGAAGGTTCAATTTGAAAAAGTTTCATAAAACCAATGAGAAGTTAATTTTTATTATGACAAATGATAATCGTATGTGAAAATCAAAGTCTGATACATACCCTACTCTCCATAAATAGGAACATTGGACTCTACAATTAACACATTAGCTTCTAAAACACGTGACACTTTCATTTTCATATTGATATACAGAAAATACAATAATATGAAATAAAGAGATATGAGTTTACATTTTACTATTAAACAGTAATTATTTTATCCCGAAAGTGATAACTAGTGAATAAAAAGAACAGGCCACAACAAGTAACATAAATTACAATTAATAATTTGCTTATCAATTTATGATAGTTTAAATTTGAACTACTTTATTATAAATCACATGGTAATTATCTATTTGGTAAAATATGATCATATAAACATGGCTATAAACTATTATTTAAAAGTATTGATGTTATGAAGGGACTAAGGCATCAATCAGTCTTACCGTCGAGATCATAGCATCAGAGGGGATTTTTATTTAATCCTGAGGAGTAGCATTTTGGGTAATTTGTCTAAATACGAAAATTGGTGTCTTTCCGTCAATAAAGAGATAAGACAGAACGCAAGAATTAAATAAGTAACTGTGAAGAGTGAATGAGAAGTGTTAATTAGCTATCTTAGAGGGTGCGTTCTTGCAAAAGGCTCAATACTGAGGCAAATCAATAACACTCATATTCCACTTTTACTCATTTCGTTCCTGCATACAGTATAAAGTTTCAATAACATTTTATTATTTAAAAAATTAGATTTAGACATAGTACTTTGGTACTTCCGTCTTTAATAATGGCCCCTAGTTTTTTCCGCCTTCAAGTATACATTTTTTAAATACTATATTATTATACTATACAATTATTGATAGTACCTATCATCCCTAAATATTATTTAATTAAATTACTGTATTAATATTACTTGCAGCAACACATTGATTGTTACTACCAAGCTGTCATATTCAGAGTTTAACACATCAGGATATGAGCAGTTTCAGACCTCTATGAATATAATTTAATACTTTTGTGGCGGGTGCCATTAAAAAAAATTAAACAAAAAGTATTACTTTTTTAATGTGTTGCTAGATATCAGTTACCACCACCACTCCTATGTTGTTGGCTACAAATGTTTATTAATAATTATTATAACGGTGATTTTTCTACTGCCTTAACTTCAGCTATTATTTATATACCAAAGTAAATAAGTTATTTTGGATGGTGCTCTAGAACTGATACAAGTAAAATACTATATTTTCTCAAAACAGCAAATCATTATGAAATTTCTATTACCATTTATACTTGCAAGTAAATGGCAAATAAAACGATACTATAATCATATCTAGGCCTATTTAATATGATTTGATTTTGTAATATTCAGACATCTTATTAGAATCAAAATCCAAACAAAGGACATTTATTCGCACATGAAAGGTTAAGTAAGAAGGGGACACTGATCAAAAACCTTACCCATAAATATTTCACTTATTTTTGTTAATTATTAAAAAATTTATAGTTTTTTTGTATCAACACACTCACAAAAATATGGAGAATCGATAGAAACTAAAATTATATTATTTGCACTTGAAAGTATTTGACAACATCACACAATTTGTTTAGTTTTTTTATAATGGCACTTGCCACAAAAGTATTAAATTATTCATAGAGGACTGCTTTCGTTGAATGTATAATGTATATACAAGAAGTCGCCAGCCCAGCTAATAAAACTGACGAGCTTTGGTAAGTGAAAAATATCTCGCTGCTAGGATCGCTTGTGTTCTCCAACATCAGAAAGTGTCACTCTGATAGCCTAGAGGTAAACAGGCTAAAATTTTCTCTTTCTCTTTTCTCCGTCGCACTCTACAAGAGACTTTGAAGGGTGGGATTAGTCAGCAGTGCTTTCCTCCCTCCATTCCTAATAATAGCAAACGACCTTGAAGTAAAGCATGACCAAAATTTATTGTTCCTTGGCAACTTTCCTTTGGTTCTTTTTCAAACCCACTAACATAATTTGTTTTGAGATTCACGAATTGTAAGCGGGCACCTCTGTCTTTCTTCATGTCCTTTGCTTCATATAGATTAAATAAGGTATTGATTTGTAGATTTGTGTGTAAAGTTGAGTGATATTTAGTTGTTTTTTTCGTTTTTTTTAAATAATTCATCTTCATTTTTGAAAGAAAGATTTGTACATAAAATAATGAATCAAGGACAAAAATGTGCATACCGCTGCTGCTCAATTACACGGTGTATTGATGGTAATTTTTCCTAAATGGTTTCCCACTATTTCCATGTCAACAAAGGTACTTCTCATAATTCTATCTTCCTCATATCATATTCAAATATAACAACAAATGTATATTTTTGTATAATTATAATTAGTTTTAAACTTGAATAAAATTTTTTAAGATAAATAATACGCTTGCTATATTGACTTTATAATATAAAATGCAAGACTCCTCTAACACACTGGCTCAAAAACTATTCCTTACTAACATTATATGTATAGTTTAAACCTTTTTAAAGGGGGTTGAACTAAAAGATTAGTATCCTTTAATTAAATAAAAGCTAACCGATATACTTTTGATTTTTTCACTTAACGAGAAAAAAGGACATCATAAGTTCATAAAAAACATCGAAGTCATATTTTATAAATTAATTATATCTATGATAAAATGCCCTTCTCTCACTAAGCGTTTACTTAGAACCAGTGGCGCACCCCTGGGGGTGACCTCTAATAATTTCAATAAAAACATAATTATATACTGAATAACTAAAACATAAGACGCAGAAGATGATTCGGATACATAGGCTCCATTTTAAGACTTGATTTAAGACTTTATATTTGTTACAACATGAAAGGAAAAGGATTGTTTTTGCTCACCAATTCTGTCTCCATTTGGCTGGTCTACGAGGCTCCACACCACATACACATCACGGCTCGACTTGTTTTCAACTGAGCCGAGGGACCATGGCTCGAGTTCCGCCCCACCCAAAGAGAAACAAGAGACGACCCTAATGCGCAGATCTGTGCACGCCGACTAGAGTGTTTTGGTATCAACGGTCGGTTGAATGCCGTGCGATATGAACTATTACTAGACTGTGTGAGAGTGTTCCAGAACTATGCACTCCCCTCCCCCCTTTCCTTGCTTCCCACGCTGTGAGAACACGTGATTCAAATTATGTGTATATAATGGCAGGACTCTATAGCCAAGACACATTTCTCCGCACTCTCTAGGTGAGACACTTAGTGTCATATTAGATTTAGTTTATTTATATCAAAATTCTGTTTGGCTTATGATGGATTTTAAATTACTGTTTCGGCGATATCTGCTTAAGATTTAACTTTCGTTATTCTAAATTGAGGCTGCGGAATTTTTAGTAGAGATCATGGTAGCACAGTCGGACTTAAATAAATTATTGTATAGGCTAACGCATCTCATCCGCTTCACGGGTGGATTTGAAACTTGCAACACCGCCATTTTGATATGCGAGATATTTGTTAAAATGTACCCTTTTGGTACTTTAGTAGAATCATGTTGAATGATTGTATTACCCATCATTATTGGGGAATTAAATTTCTATAGATCTGAACTTGGTTGGTCAAATCTGGGGCCGCGAGCCCGCGTTCTTAGTTTGTTAGTTTTGTTAGTAGTTAGGTTACTCAATTTTAAAGGTCCCTTTTAATAATGGATCTTGGTTCTATTTTGGGGCCTTATGATGGCCGTAATGATAAACCTTTTTCTAGGGCACTTTGTCATCTACGTTTGTTATTGGAGAGTCGCCGATGGCGACTAGTCTATATCTTTATGATTGTTGTTAGTCTACAGATTATTGTTTCAATCTCCAATTATTATCATTATACACGACATATTTGCACGAAGGTCAATTTAAATGTATGTTAATATTGTGGGTCCCTTAGCCGGCCATCTTAGAGCTTGAGGTCATGCCCCAAATCATTTATTTCAGTATTGTTAATTATGGCCTTATTGTATTGACATCTGTGCCTAACGCTGGGCTTGTCTTGCTCTCGCTCTTAGAGCATTGTTTTTGTTGGAATGAAAAAAAAATCTCTTATGATCAACCAGACTTTTATTTATGGTATAATAAAAGGGGGGTTACATATTCAAAACCCACACACATATTATAAGTGCCACTTATATTCTCATTTGAAAAATGCACAACCATAGTAGCTAGAATTACATTGTAGACAAGAAAATGTGTATAGCTAGTAGCCACCATTCTGGTAATTAAGTTTGTTTTAGTTTTTAAAGCTCTTAACACAAGATATGGGTTATTACACCGAGGACCTCGTTTATAGAGACTTCAGAATCACTCACACCCCACCCAATTTTAGTTAAAGTTAATACTAAAGTACTTCAAACTGATAAAACTACCAGAGCGTGTTAAACACATTAACTTAGATTGACTTAGACCAGGGGTTCTCACATTTTAGACCGAAGGAGCCTTTGTACCTTCAAAAAATAAATGTTCAAACTCCCATAAATTGTTTACGCTGGTATTAAAAACATTCAATAAATACTTTTAAATCTCACGAGTCTTTTATAACTTAATACTTGAATAGATATAAAAGAAAAACTAAACTTCCCCACCACTTTATGCAAAAAGTTCACATTGGAAAATTCTAAATCTAAATAAATATATATTTATTTATTGGTGTATTTTGTGGAATATATCATTTATTTAGATTAGAAATAAATCTTATCATTGGAGACCTGTGCGTTTCCCCTTTCACAGTGCTGAATTAACTGTCAGGGGACTGGATGTTGTATCTGTTCTAGATTAAAGTTAGTCTATAAGTCGTGTACTTATATAACCATTCAGTTTATAAAGCGCACGTTAAATGCCCCAAATAAATGAAAAAATGGCATGATTAAACACATGATTTAAAATAAATAAAGTAATGGGGATGTAATAAGGGAGGACTAAACTTATGTGCGCACCAAATATGATAGAACATTTTTTTTTTAATACTTTGAATAAAGCGCAAACCCTTTAACAGATTTTAACTACAATTAAGTCTGTAGTTAAAACTATTTTCAAATTGTGCAAATGTATATTTTAGAATTATCTCCATTCTTATAAGTGTAACTTATAATTTGTATATGCATACCTTCTTCTATCTTGTCATTATACAAAATTTAGGTAGGGGCCTCACTTAAATGGGTGATATAGACCATAAAAATAAGAGTATATTACTATAAAAACTGTTGTATTGTTCTCTTAAAACACTATATTTTTTAAATCTCTATGTAACCTGTAATATGCTCTATAGCAGGGAAGTGTATAGGTTAAGTTGGTCAATCTGGACTGAAATGACTAGAGTAGTCATAGCAGGAAGTGATGGACAACATGTTCCGTTCTAAGACTTTATCTTTGTCCTTTTGGGTGTTATTGCGTGCACAAGTTATGTGGTATATGTACAAGACTAAATATGTGTATGTGTAAGGACAACAGTTTGGCGACAAGGTGATTGATGTGTAATCAATGATATAGGTGAAGCCACCGAAGGATTCATAATGACAGCGTTTTTATCAAATTTCACGGGATTCAATACTACCCAACCACACACGTGGACGAACTACTCAAAGAGGTTGGAACACTTTTTCATCGCTAATGATATAATCGACGATAAGAAGAAACTGTCTATATTGTGTTGTGTGATCGAGGATAAAAGGGTGATCGCTTGACTGCGTTAGTTGCGCCAGAGGATCCCGATTCTAAATCAGTTGGTGATTTAGTGTTTTAAACAGCCATTTTGCGCCAAAACACGATGAAATTTTACAAACTTTCAATTTCCGCAAAAGAGATCAGCGACCCGACGCGTTCATTGTGGAATATGTTGCCGTTTTGAGAGAGATGGCCAACCGTTGTAACTTTGGAATATTTAAAAATCGGATGTGGTGGGATCGTTTAGTGCAGGGGATCACAGACGAGACAGTGCAGCGTTGAAGTTAGATGAGGCAATATCCATGGCAGTAAGTAGCGACGCAGCGGCACAACATCAACGTGTGATGTGGTCAACTTCCGCAACACCGGTTGGGTACCAAGACCAAGAAGCAGGCCCAATGGAAGTACTTAGACTGTCTATAAACCACCAATCTCAACAAAGATTTTCTCCAAATCAACAAAAGGATCAACGGTGTTATCGTTGTGACAAAGAGCATCTAACCTCTGAATGTCCATGGGCGAATGCGATATGTCGTTTTTGTAAGAAGTTGGGTCACATAGAAAGGGCATGTAGGTTGAAGAGACAAAATGTCAAACAAAGAGTGCAACACCCACAAACCATTTAGCACCCATGGAACTGACAAGATCATAATTATATATGGCATATCTGCTGTTTTCTATGGGATCTGAAACTAGAGTCAACCCACCCTCCCACATAAATATGATGTTAGATAGAACTAAACATAACATGGAGACCCTGACAGTGATCATCTCAGTAGCCTATGAACAAATATGGACCTCTAAACCAAAACTTATGAATTCCACTATTCAGCTTGTCACCTGGGGGACAAAACAGCCTCTTTGTATCCTGGGTTGGTGTAATGTGGAGGCCACATACAATGGTCGGTCTGCTACTCTGCATGTAACGGTAGTGGAAAGAAATGGTCCAAGCCTCCTCGGGAGAAAGTGGTTCAACGAGTTTGGAATTAAAGTGCAAGGAATTCACCGTATCACTGATAGTAAGTTCATGGAGACAGTACAGAAATTCTCAGCGTTTGAAGATTACAAACTAGGAGAATATGTTGGACCACCAGTTTCATTAAAAATGGACCCCTCCGTGCAACCTCAATATCTACGGAGCCGTCCAATACCACTGGCACTGGCAGACGATGTCAATCGAGAGATTACAAGGTTAGTTGAGGAAGGGATATACAAACCAGTATCATTTTCAAAGTGGGCTACACCCCTAGTGATTGTGCCAAAGCGAGATGGATCTCTGCGGTTGTGCGGGGACTACCGGAGCACAGTTAATAAAGCGCTATGTCCTGACAAATACCCTTTACCAACTGCAACTGAAGCTTTTGCGTGCCTAACAGGTGGAACCATATTTTCTAAGCTTGACCTTGCACATGCTTATGCCCAAGTTAAAGTGGATGAAGAATCTTCTAAGATATTGACAGTTAATACGCCAAAAGGCTTGATGCAGGTGACAAGAATGCCTTTTGGAATTAGTGCAGCACCGGGGATATTTCAGAGACTGATTGAAGGTATATTAGCAGGTATACCAGGTACAGCGGTACTCCTGGATGACATAATTATATCGGGCAACAATATAGAACAACATAATTCCAGAATACAGGAAGTACTACAAAGGTTGAGTGATGCAGGGTTGCGGTTAAGGAAGGACAAGTGCAGGTTTGGAGTTCCAGCAGTGTCATTTTTAGGGTTTCAGGTAGACGCCCAAGGCATTCACCCCTTACAAGACAAGGTTGAAGCCATATACAAAGCTCCAGCACCTAAGAATAAAACAGAACTTCAGGCTTTCTTGGGACTTCTCAATTTTTATGAGAGATTCCTGAGGGACAAAGCTACCGTTTTGGAACCCCTACACCGTCTTCTAGATAAAGAAGCACCATGGCAGTGGACCCAAAACCACGAGAGTGCATTCAATAAGGCAAAAGCCATTTTAACATCAGACTTAGTTCTGACACATTATGATAGAAGTAGACCTTTGATAATATCTTGTGATGCATCTCCTTACGGGGTTGGAGCAGTCCTCTCCCATATTATGGACAATGGAATGGAAGCTCCGGTAGCATTTGGATCAAGAACACTGTCACGAGCTGAGCGTAACTATGCTCAAATCGACAAGGAAGCTTTGGCGGTTATATTTGGTGTCAACAAGTTCCAACAGTTTCTCTTGGGTCGATCTTTCACAATAGCCACAGATCACAAGCCACTTCTAGGATTATTTCATCCTACCCGCCAGACGCCAAGTGTTATGACACCTCGGATGCTACGGTGGAGCTTAATGCTAGGAGGTTATGCTTATAACATTATTTATAGACCGGCGAAACACCATGGAAATGCAGATGGGCTTAGCAGACTTCCATTGAACACTTCAGAAACTGTGAATATAGAACCCAGGGGCATCTTTATGCTAGACATGGAAGACCCGCCTATCTCAGTAATTGAAATTGCCAGGGAAACTATAAAGGATCCTGTGCTGTGTAAGGTTAAAGAGTGGGTTTTACAGGGTTGGCCCGAAGAAGAGGCGGGGGAGGATTTCAAGCCCTACAGCGCACGGCGCTCGGAAATATCTTTGTCACAAGATTGCTTACTCTGGGGTAGTAGAGTGATATTGCCAAATAAACTCCGCAAAAGGTTTCTCCTCATGCTTCATGCTACACATCAAGGTGTGGTGCAATCAAAAGCAGTAGCTCGCACTTATACATGGTGGCCTAAGATGGACGCAACCATAGAGGAAGTAGTGGGAACTTGCCAAGCCTGTCAAGAAAGCCGGAACAACCCACCACAGGCCCCAGTACAGTCATGGATAGCACCAACAAGCCCGTGGATTCGTCTACACATTGACATGGCAGGGCCGATACAAGGACAACATTTTTTAATACTTGTGGATGCGCATTCTAAATGGCCTGAGGTCAGACAGATGAAGTCTACAACATCAACGTGCATAATAATGGAACTAAGAGACATTTTTGCTACACATGGGCTTCCAACAGTCCTAGTAAGTGACAATGGCCGTAATTTTGTGTCTGAGGAGTTTGAACAGTTTCTTAGGCTCAATGGAATTAAGCATTTAAAAACAGCACCATATCACCCTGCAAGCAATGGGCAAGCAGAACGTATGGTTCAAACAGTTAAGAAACAGTTGGGAAGAATGACAGGCGACTGGCATACTAGGCTCGCAAGAATCCTCCTCATGCTTCGGACAACCCCTACTGGAACTACAGGCCAAAGTCCAGCCCAGCTTCTGATGCATCGGCAACTCCGAACACGCTTGGATGTGCTACATCCAGATAGACAAACAACAGGCATTGCGGCACTCCCTCAAGATATGGAGAATATGCGAATCTTCACTGAAGGAGCAGCAGTCTGGGCAAGGCAGTATGGAGTAAAGAGGCCTAAATGGATGCCAGCAGTGGTCACTGATGTGTTAGGGAGGACTATGTACCGTGTCAGTTTTAAAGAAGGGCTTGGACAAACAAGACACATAGACCAACTTCGGAAACGCTATGAAAGAACACCTCAACCAGAGGATGCCTCGGAGAGACCATCTTCACAAGTTAGATCGGCAAGATACTCAGTTAAAGACCTTGTGACACATCAGAGAGCAGGACCACTTCAACTACCAATACTAACACCTCTGGCAAGAGGAGACCACGAGCAGCAACCAGTAGAAAACCCCCAACCACAGGAACAGCAACCAACAGCACTGATAGACAACACAGATCAACAACCAGCAACACCAGAATCAAGTCCTCTCCTGAGGCCACGGAGACAGTTGCGTACTCCTGTGTACTTGAGAGATTATGTGTAGAGATCTAGGAGGGGAGGACTAAGATATACAGTAAGTCCTGTTATAACGTTGCCTATTAGAACGTTGTTTGGTTACAACGTTGTTTTTCAGCTGAACAAGCGCCAAGTGTCAACTGCCTGGTTCCCGTTTGTGTGGGCTTAATAGACCTATGAGTCATGCAGGTCGCGTCAGAGATTTCTATCCCCCCCCCCTCCTCCCCATCTTCCATACAACAAGCCGTTAGTAATAATAATATAAATGGGTATTTTTACGTGAAAAAATATATTTTGTTTGTTTACAGTATTTTAAATTTGGAATATTTTACTTGAAACTTGATACTTTTTGCACCAAATTTAGAGACTTTCAACATTACTGAGTTGGCAACACTTAAGATGGTGCAAGCTATGAGCAGTTTTGTTCAAGCATACGAATTTTTGTTTAGCTCTTTGTAGTTTTTATATTTTTAGTTCATTTGGTCTTTTGTTTATCTTTCGTATTTTTTTATATTTAATACATTTTAAGTTTGCGTGTGACTTGTGTTTACCATTCTTTGTTTTTATATCTATTTTTTTTTAGTTCGCTCACAACGTGTGTTTACTTGTTTTCTTTTTTATTTTAGCTAAGGGGGGTGGAGGCGCGGTGTTATCTGTTTGCAATGGCGTCTGAACGTCCATGTAATTTATCTAACACTTTAATTGCAAAGAAAAACAGCTTATCAATTAGTCTGATTGTTAAAATGGAAGTAATACAGCAACTCGAATCCGGTCAGCGCGGTGTGGACATTGCTGCAGCTTTGGGCATACCTGCAACTACTATTCGCACTAAAGAGGAAAATGCCATGAAAATTAAGTGCAGTGTGGAAAATATTTCAGGGCTCAGTGTGACAAAGGTCAGGCGTACAAGAAACGAACGCATTGAAAGGATGGAGAAAATGCTTTCGCTGTGGATTGAAACTCAAAACCAACGTAGTGCTCCAGTTACTTTAGTCATTGTTCAAAGTAAAGCTAAATCTTTATATCATGACGTGTTAAAGCCTAAGGACGGCGAAGGCTCTAAAGAAGAATCTTTCAGTGCCAACTGAGGGTGGTTTGATGGTTTTAAGCACCGGTACAATTTTCATAATATTAAAGTGACTCGTGAAGCTGCAAGTTCTGACAACATTTTGGCGGAAGCCTTTGTTGTCGAACTTCAAAACATCATTGAAGACAGCGGATACTCACCAAATCAAGTTTTCAATGTTGATGAGACTGGACTGTTTTGGAAACGTATGCCTGCCAGAACTTACATTTCACAGGAAGAAAAGACAGCACCAGGTTTTAAAGATGCGAAAGATCGTGTAACACTGTTGCTAGGTGGGAATGCTTCTGCTGACTACAAGATGAAGCCACTCCTGATTGCCAGATCAGAGAATCCCCGGGCTTTGAAAGGAAAGATGAAGGAGCACCTTCCTGTTATTTACAAAGCCAATAAAAAGGCGTGGATAACTGATGCCATGTTCTGTGAATGGTTGAAAGTCTACACAATATCTGTGTGGAAGAGGTGCTGTGCGAAGGAGAATTTAGATTTCAGAATTCTCCTCCTCAATGATAATTTTCCCTCACATCCTCATGACATTCCTGACTTGGATGAGCATGTGAAGATTGTTTTCCTCCCTTCCAATAAGATGGCTCTAATCCAACCAATGGACCAAGGTGTAATTGCCACTTTCAAGTGAAACTACTTGCGACGTACGTTTAAGCAACTTGTCACAGCCACAGATGGTGAAGACAAGACCAACATCAAGGAGTACTGGCGGAGCTACAATCTCTTTAACGCCATCAACAACATATCCATGGATTGGCATAAGGTTTCTTGTACATGCCCCAACGCGGTGTGGCGAAATCTATGGCCTGAATGCGTTACAGATTTTAAAGGATGTGAAGAGATTGTACCAAGTGCAAACACAAACCTCCTCAACATTGCCTCGTGAAGCAGGCTTCCAGAATCTGGAAATGGAGGACATAGAAGAGGTGGTGGAATCCGAGATTGAGGAACTCACTAACTAGGAGCTACAAGAGCTGGCCCAAAAGTCAAGCCCTGAATCTGACAGCGAAGAGGACAAGCCTTCATGCACATTTTACCGCATTCAAGGACTTCAGATGTTGGCCGATGAAGACCCAGATGTAGAACGCAGCGCAAGAGTTCACAGGACTGTCATGGAGGGCCTTACATGTTACCAGGAAATTTACAAAGAAAAGAAATGTGCCGCTAAGCAACCAACTATCCGTGCATTCTTTCAACCAGTGTCCGCCATGGTGACACATGAGGGGAATAAGATTATGAGTGGTGAGCCAGTCCCATCCACGTCCCGAAATTAAAGGTATTCCTGTCCTGAGCTGTTTCCGCGATATGATACTACATGTACTTGTAAGTATTTTGGGGGGCCTTGGAACCTAACTCCTACACTTAACATTGATTCTTATGGGAAAACATAACTTTTATAAAGTTGCGTTTCTCAGGAACATAACACAATGTTATAAGAGGATTTACTGTACTCTATAGCAGGGAAGTGTAAAGGTTAAGTTGGTCAATCTGGACTGAACTGACTCGAGTAGTCTTAGTTGGAAGGATGGACAACATGTCCCGTTCTAAGACTTTATCTTTGTCCTTTTGGGTGTTATTACATGTGTGGGTTATGTGGTTCGTGTACAAGACTAAATATGTATATGTGTAAGGACACAACATAACCTTAAACATAAATTTAATATTTTACAAAATATTATTCTTAAGACAGATTATTGTAAATTGGTACCATA
Source organism: Timema shepardi (assembly GCA_902151425.1). Taxonomy (NCBI): domain Eukaryota; kingdom Metazoa; phylum Arthropoda; class Insecta; order Phasmatodea; family Timematidae; genus Timema; species Timema shepardi. The sequence continues at coordinate 105,598 of CABFVX010001550.1, read as the reverse complement.
ACAAAAGCATTTTGTGATGGTATCTAAACTTTTTTACTGTGCATCAAATATGCCCAAAATATTCAAATTTATCTGTCTTAATTTATATTATTAATGTTTTCTTAAGTTGGGTATTTCTGTCCTCCAAATGGTGCTCTAAGCCAACATAAACCACATAAACCTGAAGGGGTTCAGTTAGGGACTATAGCAGATCACTCAAGTTGGCTTCCATCCCATCCCCTCAAATTAAATATGTAAAAATACCACCATTTGGCACTTATTTTGTTTTATGGTCTCAGACCATTGTTATGGGAGGGAGGGGTGTGAGAAAGCAGGTTAAGTGTAGTTCCCATCCTCAATTAACTTTTTATTTTGTATAATGTAAATATTAAAAGTCTGTTTTGCACCAAGTATGGCCCATAATAGGTTTGCATGGGAAAAAAATACATAAAATTGGTGGGGGTAGGGTTGAGCGTAGCCCCCTCCCTTAAAAATACACATCTACAATTTGTCTTCTTTTAATGTCATTGTAAATGAATTGTATATAACCTAATTGTGACATTTTGCACCGTAATTGCCTTTGAATAACAAATATTTAATATTAAAAATGTTGGGGAGGCAAAGTTAGCGTATCTCCCACCCCCACCCGATAATTTTTGATTTTACTATGCAAATAAATATGCATGATTTTAAAACTTTTTCACACAATAATGGCATTTTGCATTATTATTTTAGTATTAAAAAATGTAATAAGTCTGTGAGATGCATAGACCTAAAGAGTAGAAACATTATGTTGTTTTTTAATTTTGTGTTGTTGAACTGTTTTTCGTGTAAGTATGACGTATTCCACGACATAACAATTTTGGAAGAAAAAATATGTATTATGGAAAAAAAGTTGCAGAGCTAATGCAATAATTTTTTTTTGTTTTTCTCAAATATTTATTACACAGACAAGCTATCCCAACAACAAAACCTAGCCCACCATGCGTCTACCAATAATTATTAAAGAAAAGTTTGGGTTTGGTAGGTAAATATTGATGTACAGAAAATTTTTACATTTCTTCATAACATAGAAAGCTGAAATTTGGAGCAATTATAGGGGAATCATTCAAAAGGTGTGTGAGAATCTGTAAACTAAAAAATTACAGCCTACATCAGTGTTTCTCAAACTCAAACTAGCCGAAGGTTCAGATTCACAAACTCGAGGCGTGTTGAGAGCCACGAAATATAACAAACATGTTTGCTTAAATATATTCTATAGGTACTTTTGTTTTTGTAGCACATCTTAATAGCCGTCCTGACTAAGCATATTTTAATAACGCTAGTAAGGGATGAGGAACATATAATATGGAGGAAATGTAACTGCATTTGAGAAACGGGAATATAGGAGACCATAAATAGGAAAAATCTCTCTCTGTACATCCAGATGGAATTCGAGCCCTGTCTTCCCCGACACCAGCTAACTAGATCATAATAACCTGACGTTTAATCCGCGTGCCCACCGATGTAGCTCTTTAATAGCTATTTGATGCTATTGTAATTAAAATATTACATAACTTATATTTTCCAGATGTTAATGTGGGTTAGAGAATCACTCAAAGCAGTATTTATTAAAATATGTAAACAAAGATCCCCACAATCCACTATTTAAAAAGTGATAAAAAATAACGCAATTTGAAATGGTTTAATTGTTTTATATCACACTATCCCCGGTCCCGGCAAAGATTTATCTGATTGCCAAACCCTTCCTTCACTTCTGACAAGACATCTTGTGAATGTGAGGAATGCCAGGTCTCCACCGTGGTTCGGATTCCACGTTAAACTGTGGGTCCTCCATTTCATCTCACAATCACCCTACCATTACACATTAGCGTAAGTGCGTATAACCCGAACGGGTAGTAAGACGCAGTGCTAATAATAATAATATATCACACTAGAATTAAACTATTGTGTGTGTGTGTGTGTGTGTGAGAGAGAGACAGTATTGGTGTAACTGCGGGCCAAATACTTATTTTAAGAGTTTTGCGGACAATCGGGCCAGTTAGATATGATCTGTGGGCCGTGAGTTTGAGAACCCCTGCCTATGTATACTGCGTGTGGCCAATATTGTGAACTCAAAAAGCAACCTTAAAAAACAACTAATTTGAGCACCTAGCTTAAGATAGAAAAGATTTTGTATTAATATAATTGTGATAATTATATTAATAATTAGATCTTCATATTTGAACTAAATGAATGTAAAAATGGTCATTTATATAACTAATAAAAATTTATTTTCCTCGATACTAACAAACTAAGAAATAAAACATCATTTGGTGTGAATGCAATGTTATTGAATGACAGGTAAACAATCCCTAAAAGCCATTAAGGTTAGTTTAGACCTTGAGAAAACTGATCTGGTCAGTTTTCTAACAACTTTCAACACCCCCTAATTCTTACCATCCTTCTTTTACAAGAGAAGTATTCCTCTCTTCTTTTAGACAAAGAGGGCGAATGATATTGAAACAGCACCATAACTGGCCGCCAGGATGCACCACTAGCGTGCTAGCGCTTTCTAACGGCGAGATATGTAACTAGTGAAATAATTTGGATGAGCAGCGTAGAGTTTTTCCCTATCCTTCGTTCCTTCTAGTAGTATATATACATTCAACGCTGAAACTGCTCATATCCTGATGTGTTAAACTCTGAATATGACAGCTTGGTAGTAACAATCAATGTGTCTCTGCAAGTAATATTAATACAGTAATTTAATTAAATAATATTTAGGGATGATATGTACTATCAATAATTGTCTTGGTGCTTAAGTCAAATATAATATTTAAAAAATGTATACTTGAAGGCAGAAAAAACCAGGTAGGGGCCATTATTAAAGACGGAAGTACCAAAGTACTATGTCTAAATCTCATTTTTTAAATAATAAAATGTTATTGAAACTTTATACTGTATGAGTAAAAGTGGAATGTGAGTGGTATTGATTTGCCTCATTATTGAGCCTTTTGCAAGAACGTACCCTCTAAGATAGCTAATTAACACCACTCACATTTTCAAATGTGAAGTAATATTTTTTAAATCTACTCAAAAATCACTCTTCACAGTTACTTATTTCATTCTTGCATTCTGCCTTATCTCTTTATTGAAGGAAAGACACCAATTTTCGTATTCAGACAAATGACCCTAAATGCTACTCCTCAGGATTAAATAAAAATCCCCTCTGATGCTATGATCTCGACGGTAAGACTGATTGATGCCTTAGTCCCTTCATACATCAATACTTTTAAATAATAGTTTATAGCCATGTTTATATGATAATATTTTACCAAACAAATAATTACCATGTGATTAATAATAAAGTAGTTCAAATTTAAACTATCATAAATTGATGAGCAAATTATTAATTGTAATTTATGTTATTTGTTGTGGCCTGTTCTTTTTATTCACTAGTTATCACATTCGAGATAAAATAATTACTGTTTAATAGTAAAATGTAAACTTGTAGGTTCATGTCAGTAGGGTACTCACAGTTTGAGGCATTGCGACTTGGTGCAGTTGCAAGGTTTTCGTGGTCGGATGCCATTGGGCTCTACGGTGGTGCGTGTGACACTAGAACGTGACTGACTGTGGGAGTCAGCTCCAGACACAGTACTCTCTGGTGGGGACTGGGATGAAGAACTGCTTTGACTGGACGCGGGAGGAAGGCTTGGAGGAACAGAAACATGATGTTGCTGCTGCTGCTGTTGATTGGCCTGCTGATTTTGTATCTGCCACAACAAACAAAGTAACTGATCCTATGAACATTCCAAAACCCATTTTTAGATCTTACAGGAACGTTTATTTCAAATCGGTGACCAATCTTTGAATATAGTTTTCTTACTACTCGTTCAGGTAGAAGCTTGGGACTAGGAAGGTTATAATTTGAGGAACTGTGTCGCAGTTGTGTGAAGATAGCGTGGAAAACCATAAAAAAAAATTAAAATCGGTACATTTGATCGAGATTCAAATCTCAATATCTCCTTCATCATGGACGTGCCTGGTAGAGGGGACAGGGGGGACACGTCCCCCCCCAAAAGTTTACCCTTAAATTCAATAGAGAATTTATTGATTTATTTGAATAGTTTTTTAATTCTTGAAATTAGTTATTTTAAATTTAAATGACCTTATTAAATAGGCGGATCTTGCTTTATTTGTATAGACACTAGCGCTGCTAAAATAGTTTTTAGGCTGGTGACACTGTTATTGTATTAGTAAATTATTTTATTTTATTTGCAAGTTCTTAACTTTTTCGAATAGTTGCAGCAATCTTGTGAATGTTAAGAATAAATAGTGTGGCGTGTGGTTTGTTAAATGTTTTGTAAATAAATGAGTTTATG
>CABFVX010001550.1:54636-99087 GCA_902151425.1 Timema shepardi | reverse complement strand
ATCTTATGAACAAGTTTATTGTAGTTAATGAACGAAGAAAGAGTGTGTTTGGTGAAGCCTATGCTAATTTAAAATAAGTATTTTGTATGGCATATAAGTATTTTATTTATAAGTTGTGTTGTCAGTGTGGTAAACTAAATATAGTTCCTATTATTTATTTAATACAAAATTACTAATACTCTTGTTATTTAAAATTTTGAACAACTAAGAAAAAAGATTGTTATTTTAATCTGAGTTAAAGGAAAATTTTTGAATTGGTATTAATGTTCATCTGATACATTTATATTGAATATGAAACTGAATTTAAGAGTATTGCTAGTGTACGCGTTGTTTATACTAAGTATATAAACAATTATTATTAGAGAGTGTTAAATCACTTATAATATTTTGTGTCTTTGTCCCCCGCAAAGTCTGAAAGCCAGGCACGTCCATGTCCTTCATCCACAATCTACATACCGGTAATCAAAATAATAGTAATAAAATGAATTATTGCCTGATGGGTCGGAAATATTTAATAAGACTAAGGGTGTGCGAATATTCGAAAAATCTCAAAAATTAATGGCAAAATATTCGATTCGAAACTCCAAATATTAAGATCAAATAGTTGTGTCATAAAACTGTTAAAAGTCCCGTCCAGACCAGTATGTTTATGACGCGAGACGAGAGGTAACTAGATAATCTGGTGACTCGGAGTTAAAATTCCTTTGTCCTTTGTTGAATGAGGGGAGGGTATAACTGCTGGAGGAGAGAAACAGTTGGGAGCCACGTGTCTACTCGTGAAAGTACTTACAATGAAACATTTAGAAAAGGATAGAAATAATTAATCTACCATATTTCACCTAGAGAACATCAAGAGGTGTCAAACCTAGTTACATTTAAGGGATGTCAAACCTAGGTACCCAAGCTTAGATTAATTAAGGGGTGTCAAACCTAGATACCCCAGCTTAGGGTAATTAAGGGGTGTCAAGCCTCGAAACAATCTAAAAGATTTCCAACCTTGAAAACATTTAAGGGGTTTCAAGCCTAGATAACATTCAAAGGGTGTCAATCCTAAGACCATTTAAAACCACCATTTTGGTGCATGGGTACATTTTTAGAATATATGTATATTTATTCTGTGTTTATTCAGGCAACAAAGCTTGGTAGACCCATGTCAGGATATTTACAAAGGAAATAGGAAGTATTAGCTTGATATTAGTGAGTGTGAAGAGAATGGTGAAAGTGGGTAGGTATTTGAGATTAGGAAAAAGCAAAACCATTCAGCTTGAAACTACAGTGGTTCTGAGTAAAAGTACATTTTGTAAATGAGCCGGCAAAGAAAGAGGAATGAGAGAGGGATTGGAAAGAGGGAGGCTTTCAATCACCAACTTCTTAAGAACAGCATACCTGTAGATAAGCCCAAATTTGATTTTAGTCGGAAAAGTGACAGATTAAAATTATTAGTCAAGAACATTTCAGCTGTGGTCAAAAAGTGGCAGGCATACACAAAAGGCTCGGTGGGCGCCATGGAGACCGCGGGCATTGGGTTGGGGGCCTCTGTTTTAAACCTATAAAACATATATAACATTTAAGGGGGTCAAGCATAGAAAACATTTAAGGAGGGTTAAGAACTAATTTTATCAATCATTACTGTCATATTATTTTAGTAAATTTATTGTTGTATATTATGAAAATGGGAGAGATATTAGTGAGACTAGTAATAACATTCAGTAGACATCCAGTCCCTGTGATGATGGAGTGAAGGTGTTACTTGTAGGGTCAGTTAATACTAGTAATAACATTCAGTAAACAGCCAGTCCCTGTGATGATGGAGTGAAGGTGTCACTTGTAGTGTCAGTTGGTGGCTTGACAGACTGATGTGCAATATTACCCTCTGGCTCAGTGAGGAAAGCAACAGGAAACTACCGCATTCCTAATTTCCCTACTAACCCTTTTCAATGCTGCCTAGGTTTTCATATAACAGGGGAATTGTTTAGGATCCAACCAAACTTTGGGTTGAGTACTAATCATCCTACAAACAAAAGTAGGCCTTGCATATTAGAAAATGAGAACTACACTTTGAAAGAATAGAAACAATCAAAGAATCAAAATATTACATTTATTGATCACCCTATTATTTTACCCTTTATAATAATAATAATAATATAGAAATATAATCTCTACACTGTCCAGTTAAACATTCTCTATGCAATTTTTAAATTTAAACTTTTTTCAAAAACCTATCATAAAATTTAAAGAATTTGATTTAGGTAAAACTCGTCTAAAAAAGTGGACTAAAAGTTCCTGTCGTATTTGGGAAATTTTGTTTAAAATTCAGTCTTTTTTTGCATTTTGCATACTTAAGTATAAAACCACATTTTCAATAAGGATTTATTCATTTAAATTATTTTTATCAAAAATGTAAGAAAAATCTACTATTCAATTTATACTTGGTTTTCTCTTTTAGGAAGTTGCGTTGCGCGTTTCACACTCCTCCCTGATGAGTTCCGATAGAATGAAACCTAGGTCGGGGGATTGGGCAGTGACGATCAATTTTCTTTAAGAGACAGCCATTACCTCTTTGTCCATTGGCAGCAGTGTAAAGTGTGAACTGTGTTCTTCTTTTCATTGTAAAGGCCATATTGTGTTCGTCCCCCTTTTATATGTTTCTATCCACCTTTCCTGTACCTTCTTCCAAATATAATACAATTACCTCATAAATCAAAAAGAGCTTTTACTCATGGCGTTATATTACTAAACAGTAGATTTAAAAAAAAATCAAAGCCCAAAAGATTTGTAACACTTAAAAAAATACACTACTCAAATTAACCATTTTTGGGAGTATTTACGCAGCTGGTACACAATAAATCAATATCTCAAAATGCTACATATAATTATACATATTTTATATAAAACACACACACAAAATATATACATACAAAAAAAAACAAGAACATTTTTATAAATATGTATACCTGAAAATACTAACCTATAGGGGTGTGCGAAGCTAGTTTTTTCAGTTCGAAGCGAAGCCGAAGCGAATATTCAAGAATATTCTCGAAGTCGAATCGAAGTTCGAATAAAATTTAAACAACTAATAATAGCTCTTAAAACAAATTATTTTTTTAAAAAAAACTGGATGTTTTAGCCTTAATATATTTATATTTAGTTCAAATGCTATTAAATTGATATATTTTATCTAACTTTAATAAAACCTTACAATTTAGCCTAATTATGTAATAATGCACAATATGACATTAACCTTTTTAGAAAAAAAATGTAGGCCTACTAAAATGACATTTACTTGGGAACGTAAATAGACAATTATATTTTATAAAAAATATAGGTATATACTATATTAGGTTAAATTATATGCTAAGAAAATATTTACACAGTCCTGTGACATTGTGCAATAATATTATCCTACATTTGATTTGCAATTAAACTTTAAAAATTATTCACTTCAGGGCAGATTATGTTATAACTTATTTAAAAAAACGTGTATTAAGAATTAAGAAAAATTATATCAACATCAAACAGTTTTTATAAGTTAAAATAAAAACAAATATTGTTAGAAGTGTCACTTTCTCTTCAAGTTATTTTGAAGGAATGTTAATTCCTCAACATGAATAGGAGTTAACGATTCACGCCTGGCAGTTACAATGTTTCCTGAACTAGAAAATACCCTTTCACTGCACACACTTGTAGCAGGTATACCCAGGTATTTGAGGGCTACCTTGGAGACATTAGGGTATTTCCGAGAACCCTCTTCCCTCCACCAGATATATGGGTTTGTTGATCTGGGCACTCGTAGTTCATTTAGGTAATCATTCATTTCACTATTGTTGTCTATTGCCGGTTGGGTGGTATTTGGTATGGAATCTAAACTTGACCATAGTCCAGAACTAGAAGAGGAGCATGAGGGTTGTTCATCTTTTACGTTAGGCTCTAAAGATGACTTGTCACTCAACTTCTTAACTTCAATTGCTAGCGTGTTTACTGCCACCATATCATCGATCAAGACACCTCTAAATCTTGGGTCGCATAGCATGGATGGGCAGAAAATCGGATCTGAATCGTAGAAACTGAAGCGAGATTTCAAAGCCTTATCTAAACTTCTTGCGAACATTACACCATCCTTCTTGCTAGTGATAAAAACATTTAAGAGATTTGAGGCAAGGAAGGATGGGTATAACCATTGAAGAGGTGGGATAACTGTCTCCACTGATTTCCTTGGTGGCGTCAGCTAGTGGCCCAAGAACCTCTACAATGCCTGCTGCTTGCTTCCATTCAACTTCAGTTAGGATCTCGATGTTATTTTCTGAATTGGCAAGTTCAGCTCCAACAGCTTTTCTAACAGCATGTAATCGAGAAAGCATGTTATACTCGCTGGACCACCGTGTGTCCACAAACTGAATTAACTCGAGTACTGGCAGTACCATCTCTTCCATTACCGTATGTAATCTTTTTCTTGTGGATGGACTACGACTGTAATGTTCCACAATTGCTTTTGCCTTTGTCAAAAGTGTACAAACACCATAACATTCTGCTTTGGCATCATGGATAGCTAATTATTACTGTTCAATCTAACACATTAAAATAAAATGTAGATAAACTGCAACACATGCTCTAAATAAGCTATCAAAGTTATTTTTATTCCAGTTTTAAATTTTTTAAAAAAGGTAAATCTTTTGGTATTACAGAAAAATATGCATTCTTTTAAAAAGAAAAACGTTTCTAATAGCAATAAGTCACCTGTTGGCGTTTTGTATTTTTTCAGGTATATATTACACTGGGCAGTTTTCTTATCAGAAGCTCTCGTGAAAAATACCCATATTTCACTTTTATTTTTCTGTTTCGGACATTTTCGTAGGCTTAACCAAAACTATTGATAAATTAATAATAAACAGTCTAATGTTGCCAACATGAGGTCATCAAATTTTCCATCAAGTTTTTAGGTTAACATAAATAAATCATTTAATCGTTTAGTTAAAAAAGAAGTATAATTTAAAATTGAAACAAAATTTAATCAGTAAAGGGTAAATATGTTTGCTTATATTCTGTCTCAAAATTAATTTTTTCGACTTTCAATCAAGTTTTTAATTTATCTCTTGGCGCATGCGTCGTAACATTTTCTGTTGAGTAGAGCAAATACACGTGAAGGTCATTTCATTTCAGAATATTGAAAAAGATTCACTTGAAAAAAATTATGCAAAATTCAAAGCAAAAATATGATTTTAAATTGTATATTGATTTTTTTTAAATATTATTTTTATCACGTGAATTTAGGTCATGTGGCGGTGAAGATAGCTGAACGTATTTAATTTGTGAATCGATCAGGCCGTGTGGCATCGAATATAATCGATTATTGAAATTGTGTAACTATCGATAGTTATTCAATATTTCATCAAAACGAACTATTTTAAATTTACAAGTTATTTATTGAGAGAGAATAAGAAAAAGATACTTACAGGTACATTTTTTTTTAAACGAAAATAGCGTGATCACCATTTATTAAAAGTGGTCACTAATCTCAGTAGAAATATTGTGGAATAATAATAATTATGTCAGTCACAATCAACTAGTCGTTTTATAACCATGGCCTTTTGTGTCAATACATAGATATTAAAAAATATCGAACTAATCGATATTTAACCTATAAATCGATAAGGCCCATCTTTCGTAAAGTAAACAAATGAAAATAATTTGTAATAGAAGCTTGCGCCTTATACATATTAGTAAATATTCTATAATTCAAAGTTTTATTTGTTTTAAATTGTGAATTGTGTGTGTTAAACATGAATATAATCTATTTGAATAATAGCTCAGAACGGTTAAAATTGAAAATACTTTTTTTTTTTTTGCCGAAGCTTCGAATTTTTCGAAGTAAATTTTGTTTGTCGAAGTTGAAGTCGAAGTTAATTAATATTCGCTTCGACTTCGAGATTCTCGAAGCTTCGCACACCCCTACTAACCTACAAAAAGTGCATATTTAAAATAAATGAAGATGTGCAAAACACCGGGCGTCATATAATTACAATGTCACACAGAAACAGTGAAAACCGAGCCAGCACATCCACAATTGTAGAAACATTGTACAATAATGTAAAGTAATTGATAGTGAAGGAAGTCAACCTGAAAGGATAGTTAGGTTAACACAATGTGTTTCTTTTAATGATAAAGGAACGGCTCCTAAAATTTAACAATGTGTGAAATGTAATACAGTGCAATAGTTTGAGAAGAGAAGAAATGAAGAAAGAAGTGTGTTTTTCTATCTAGGCCTTACCTAACTAGGTATCCTTTTATGTTGGCTTCCTTCACCACCAATTACTTTACATTATTGTACAGTTTACCTGCAATATCTTAGAAAACTTTGACATTCTTGGCATATGGGATGATTTAATAAGGATCATTAAGTTAGGTTTGAAATGAGTACTAACTCAAAAATTAACTATATTCCATTCACGATAGGTTTTTACCTGGATGACAGTTCGAAAATCATATGTTTAGGTTTTGGGTTGACAACACTTGTAAAAGATCACAATTTTGTTATAAATATAAAGATCTTTAATTACCTGTTATATTAATTTTAAAATAACGTAAATTTAAGTTTTCTCATACTATTTCATTTTTTTTAAATAATTTCTTTTTGTCCAACTCGAAACAGTATTTTAAACATAATTAAAATTACTTATTTTTCGTTTTGGAACATTATTGATTTTGTGTAATATAGTGCATACATCCTTTTAATTACCTTACCTTTTAATACAGGCATCGTATTTACTTGGAAAAGAGAAAATTGTTGTCATATGTTTACATACAATACATGATTTTATGATTATTTTATCGTATTTTGAAATATTTAACTGAATAAATTATTTTCATCAACTGCGTGTCCGCATCATTGTAAAAAAACTTGTTTCCCATTATGTTCAATCATATGGTTTAAAATTCGTCAGTCGCCATTTTGAGGCTATGTTCGTTAGGAGTTTTTGTGAAAGTGATGTTAATATTTTTTAAGGGGAATAAAACGATAAATAAACTTTGTGTCCGACCTCAAATAAATATATAAATAATATTGGCCTAAATTACTGTGGTTGTGATAGATGTCAGCTGTTGGTGTAGTGATATATTAGGGATTACTTCTAGTAACATTTCGAGCTGTCATTCAGGTAAACTTAGCTCATGAATGCCTTATATGTGTATAGGCTTCGAACTATCCAAAATATTTCCTTCTAGAATTGGAATTTAAAGTTATTTTCAACAATGATTTAAATAGGAATTTTATGAGGAATTATGGTCAGTTCAAATTATTCAATTTTCCGAATTGACCCATATTGAATTAACCAGATATCTCTTGAATTAAAAGAGTTTTTTATTTTTAAGATACATTTTGTTATATATGTAACCTTGGTTTACCCTGAAATGCAGAAAGCTTACCTTGCATGGTTACACTTTTGCTGGCGTGGTGGGCAGTCCTATCACCACAAGTGAAGAAATGGGCATAAAAAGTGTGGGTGAATTTGATTTTGCCAACTCTCACATTAGAATAAACTTTTTCTTGACAGCATGTGCTGGTTGTAACTTGATATTTCCTGCGTATAAATGGAAGCATTTCGGTTTCTGAATTAGTCACTGCCATCAAATACCTCCTTCCTTCCCCACACTTCGCTTAATCTTGGTCTTCAGACCAAATGTTTGTCAAATTTTGCATTAAATTGTCTTACATTTTCAATCTGAACAATTTTCATCATTTGTGTTTGAGTACTTGAGACAGTAGAGGAAGTAGGGCTGAGATGGTAGGTGCATGTAATGAGGGTGGAAAGGGAGATACCGGAGGAGGAGATAACAGAAAGTGTGCAAGTGGGAAGAGAAGAGTGGGGGAAGGATAGAGGAAAATAGAGTCATTCCACTAAATTGGTTGGAAACAGATGATGATATCTATTTTGAGTGCACCTGACAGAGGTATAATCAAGCAAGTTGTGAAATGTCACAGTACTGACCTGCTGTATGTATTGGGCTGGTAACATCACATAATTGCCCGTACTGGACTGGAGGATCGTGGTCCCTGGCATGAGTTGGCTCACTCCCGATGCTGACAACGTGGTCAGACTTGGAGCGGCTCTCAGTTGAGTCGCAGGGGTACTTGTTGGGATGAGGATTCTCTGGCTATTTTGGGTGGTAGTAGTAGGTTTGGGCACCACCTTATAGTCAAAACAACACTTTCAGATATGTGTAAAAATATAAGTTATATTAAAATAATTTGAAAATATTAGGCCTCTACAACAGTGGTTCTTAACCTTTAATCACTCACAGCCCCCTAGTTTTCACTAACATATTAATCACTAAGATTTATTCTAAAATAGTGGCTTTATTTACTGATTATAATAATATTTAGCACCGGGTCTTACTACTCGTTCGGGTTATACGCTTTAAGTACTAATTACTCTAATGGATTAAGAATTGGGAAGGTTGAATTAGAGGAAGTGAACCCGCATTTGCGTGGAGGGAGAGTGGAAAACCATTTAGGAAAAACCACCTCAGTTCACCCGACCGAGATTCAAACCTCGATCTCCCCATCCTCAGCAGTCGAGCTCAACACGACAAGCGCGTTAACAAACTACGCCACTGAGACAGGTTACTGATTATAATAACAAACAAATAAAAAAAACTGAAATTAACTTATCTAAATGTATTTAATGGGACCTGTTAATGGGTACTGTTGAATACTTTCCACTAATGTGTCTATTCTTGTTCCGATTGGATTACTTAGTGGAATTCACATGAAGGAGTCGATTCGGAGTCTATTTCACTGCTTAGTTTTAATATTTATCACCCCAGAAAATCTATTTTTACATAAATAAGTAGAAACAGAGGGAAGCAAATTTTGAATGGCAATGGTAAACAGATGGGGATTATTTGTACTATCTGTGATTTATATTATTCGTGGTTCCCTTCCCCTTTGTTACCCTGGAAAATCGAGAGTCTACTGTACTTACATGCTTACAATAATCAAATTCTTTCATCTAAAACATTAAATCTAAGATAATTGATTTGAGTCATAAGCAAATAAAATTTTAAATTATCATTTCGAGGCCCCTCAGTTAAGAATTGCTGTTCTACAAAATCTCAAAATTAAGAAAAATTTCCAGGAAATTGAACTTTGAAAATACTCACTGTCCTGATGGCCGATGTTGCAGGGGCAATTGGCACCACTTTGAGAGCTTGCGGTTGATTGCGAACTGTGGTAATTGCCAAAGGCTTAGGGGCACTCACTCCAGTGACTGCATTTACTGGGAAGACAGTAGTCGTACGAGGCTTCGTATGGCTTACAACATTGGCTGTGCTGGAGTTTGCTGTACTAACCAATCTCACATATTGCACCTAATAAAGATGATCAAACTAAAATTATTTTTTATTTTTATTTAAATTAGAGATGGAACCCTTGAACCCTTAAGAATATTCAAGTATTGAGAAAATATCAAATTCAAGACTCAAATCCTTTAAAAAATGTGTTAAATTTGTTGATTGAAATTAATTTTAAAACTCTAATACTGCTTATTGGTGGTTCGGAACCAACATAGATATAGGACAAGCTAAACAACCAGTCCCCAGAACAGAAAGTTAATACTTTACTGAATGTATAAATGTTATAGTGAATGGATTATTAGAGTTTTAAAAATATTTTGCTACTATTTCTAGTTTCTATTATTCCGTTATGTTTCTATTTCCTCTAAGGTTCATATATTTTTTCCAAGATTCGGATTTGAATTCGATATCTAAGATTTGAAAGTTAAATGAAGATTCAGATTCAAATTAGTAAAATAATGGATTCAACTCAGATCCAATTAATACATAATAAAATATGAAAAATAATTCAAAAAAATCTAAACTTCTTACTTTTAATTAAAAGTATCAGATTATGACACATAAACAAACTATATTTAAGTCTTGATTATCCAAGGTTTTAAAGAAACGAGCTAACATTGGATAGCCAAAAGCTTGGATAAGAACAACTTTCTTTCTTGTATTTGCAGTTATGAAAAAAAAAATTAAAAAAATAATCCACTACACTAAGTTTAAACACACTAAATTCTCACCATAACACCTAGTGGCAGGTAATTGACTTGACTTTCTCAATGAAACATAAATTGAGGGGATCAAGGAAAAAACATAATAAACCTCATTTTATGAAATATTCTATTCATCTTTTATAGCTGTATAAGTTTAAATAGGGAAAACATTCCATCTAGATCTATGAGGGTGATCATGTTTTTCCCCTCGACCTCCTCAATCCACCTCAGATAATACAAAGCCTCCATTATTCATGATTATACATACATTTTATAAGTGAGGATCTACCTGTTTTCCGCCCGGTAATGTTCCTATGATGTTCTGTGTGGCCGGTATCCTTATCATCTGACCTGTCCCAGATGATGTCAATACTGTCCCAGACTTCAGAGCACTCTAAATAACACAACACATTTTTATGCCACAAAAACAATAGACAGTCAAGTTACAATGAGATTTTAAAATAGTGTACAATCACCCAACATAAATGTATACATATGCAATTTGTGAATTTCCGATAATTACTTTTCTCTTCTGTCTGATGTATTATTAAACACTTCAAATATTAATGGTCAAAGTTTTAATCAGCTTAACATAGTGTCCACTGGCCAGTCAACCTTGCAGTTCAACCAATAGCATCAGTCTACTCTCTTGACCTGATGAAGCTGTCTGAGACATTGAAAGCTTGTCCTTAAAAATGTTTTTTTAGTGTTCTATCTAAACAATTTCTACTCAAGTATCACCAAGGTAAGTAACTTACTAAGTGTATTTATAATTTATACAATAGGTATAGGTCAGGGTGAAGTAGTCTTAAAGCTTGTTATTAAAAAATCGATTTAAATCAATTGAATTCACATAGTAATGGAGTTTTCCATTTAGATACATAAAATATCTCGACCAAAAAAACCTGTTTTGGTTACCTAACCTAAGTTCTACTGTAATAAAAAAATACCCATTTTGGATGATGCCTCCACAGAATTTGTTAAAGTATTTGTGCCTTTTTCCTTAGTGAAACATGTTTGTATTGTATGTATATTCCCATTGTATTTGTCTAAGTACCAATTTGTAAAAATAAAAGCCTAAAAGTTTTTTTAATATCAGGAAATTATATCCCTTTTAGAAAGTCATGTGTAACCAACTATGGCATTTTATATTAACTAACACAATATTGAAGGTTAATTATTTGGCGAGGAAACCCTGGGAAGAAACAATGAAAACAATTTTGTTTACTTATAACTTGAAGGTGTGTGGGGGGGAGAAAGAGATTAAATTTAGCATGGTGGAGTTAGAGTAGTGAAAAGGATGAGGATAAAGCCTTGTAAAGCTATTTTTTAGCGCCTCATCTTACTATTCGTCCAGGTTATAAACCAATGTGCTAATTACACTAAGCCTTTTGTGATTGGTGTTAAAAGGAACTATTGCAATCAAGATATATCAAAACTATTATTAAACTAGCTTTAAGAATTCATATGTGAATAATTAGCGACTTGAGTGAAGATATGACTTTGTTGCTGAAAACGAAATAGACTTTACATTTTGTCACTGAACAGCAAGTGATAACCGAGATAAACCAAAATTGAAGTAAGCCATGTAACAGAAATGTAATAGCGCAATAACATCATCACTGCTCTCTTTTGGATAGTTTTAAAAACTCACTTAATAAGTTATTATAATAAAAATAACTCATTTTCACCAATAAGCTCAAAAACAACCACTTTTGAGTTATATAGTTCTTCTCACAAATGAACAATTTGTCATACATGGATAATGTTACACTTTTGCGATAAGAGCTAATGAAGCGGTGAATG
The DNA here is from genome assembly GCA_902151425.1 of Timema shepardi. Lineage (NCBI taxonomy): Eukaryota > Metazoa > Arthropoda > Insecta > Phasmatodea > Timematidae > Timema > Timema shepardi. Next base: position 87,229 of record CABFVX010001550.1, on the reverse strand, counting down.
TTTTGGCAAGATATGTAGTGAGGTTTCTGATAAAAGTGTACCTACAATAACATGGGGGTGTAGGGAAATAATTAACATTCAGGTCCCCTCAGGGGGTTTAGTAGCATGATAGCAAGGTTATTTATTCCTTCAATTCTTAATTTGCTTTTTTGATTGTTAATTTGGAAGTTTTTAAATTGATTGTTCTCTCAAGTTGTTTGTTTAATTTAACAAGTGTTTGTTTAGGTAAATGTTTAATTGGAAGTTTATACAGTATATTTTTTATCCAACAGGTTTATTAAACAAAAAGTGAGTAGTCATTACCATAAAGTAGACAATCTCCCTATAATGGTTGTTCCAAAACCGTAAAATTACAAATATAGTACCAAAATAAGTAATTATATTTCAAATAAGTGTAATCCCAAGATAGCACGCCTGGCATACCAAAATGATGTGATTTTAAAATATTCAAAAAGAAAAAACTTATGATTAGTTAAATCCAAAATAGTCTTCTTAACACCAATCTGCTTGCTCAAAGCCAAATTAATAACCCAAAATGATGTCTGATGAGCATTAAATGGTCCAACAATTCCAAAAACAATTCTAGAGCCAAAATAATTAGCAAGATTTCACATTTGAATCTCAAAGGTTGACCAATATGTATTGTACCATTTATTTACTCTGAAATGTGGAAAGTTTACTTTGCAAGGTGTAGCGTGTAAAAGCACCGGTTTTACATTTACAAATAAAAAAATACCATAAATATAATTAACACTGTGATTACAAGTGCTAATATATTTAAACGATATGTGGCAGGTGTACACTGTGGACTTATGTTATTGGGAAACGCCAACATCGGTCTTACTGCCCCGTCGCAGAGGAAGCCTCTTCTGAGACTTTAAATATCTACAATTTAGAATTAGTTAGATTATAAACTCCTCTTTGCTATGTCCTTTAGACACAGTTTTATGTGTCGGAATGTCTGACTTTATTTTCTATGCCCATAAAGTATAGTTTTGAATATTAGTCTTAACGCTCTTTTTCCATGTCCATAAGACATAGAGTTGTTCATCAAAATTATGACATTTTCCTATACCCATATGTGTAGCTTAGAATGAAGGGTTTAATGTTCTATTTATCATGGACCATACATCTTAAATTAATATGTCAGTGTGTCTGACTTCTTTGTCTAAGTCCTTAAGACATAGTTTCATATATTAGGGAATAATAATTACTCCCTAAGCGATATGTCCATGTTTAGGATCTCTTTGTGGCAGAAATCAGGTTATCTAACGTTTTCTTTAATTACCTAATTAGGTCAGTGACAGATAGCAGTCACTATTGTCTCTTTGTAGTGTACCTATTTAGGTTGCGCAACCTGTAGGAACACTACTAGTTGGTAGTCGTGGCCTGCGGGAATAGTGTTTTGTCTCTGGCCCCTGTAGGAGTCGTTTGTATCAAGTTATACTAATGGAAGTATATTCATACTATTTAATGTCCAGGCAGTAGTTATCAGGAAGTGACCGGCCATAGTATGTTATCCGTATGGATGCCTGATTGCTCGCCATGTACTACTTGTAATATGCTGGTTCCTATTCAAGGAAATTAACCTTAGGTTTTCGTAACTCTCTAAGGAGTTAAATCAAGCTAGCTAGCTTATATATCATTCCACATAGTAACTCTATAATTTCACTACTATTCATAAAGAGACATATCAGGTCTTAGTCTGAGATTAGCTAAGCTGGAGTGTCTTTAAATATTGTGGCTTAACAATATATTATTATATGTTCCCTATCTTTGACTGCCGCTATGTTGATGCAGACCATCCTTCGTAGAAGAATGAGCGTTGATCTTCATTTTAAGAGTTACTAAACTAATCTATTATATATTCTATCTTACTTCTGTTAGTGCCTTGTCGCCAAGGGGGTTATTTCTATTCCTGTGTATCGTGAAGTTTACCATCATGGTAAATGAATAAAGTTATCTTTAATAACAATGGACTGTTTGATCAAAAATGTATTTAAAACATGTAATTCTATTTCTTTTGTTTACATTTAATTAAACTTATATATTTCTCTTATGTCTCATCCTTCCCAAAACTACCTTATTTAACTTTGAGTGTGATTGTAATCATCACTTCTACTTGATAGGAGAAGCAAAGGTTCAAAGGTTTCAATATGGCACAGCTTATAGTTTATGGTATAATGTAATCTATCAAAGTAAACCTGTTACTTTTCATAGAAAACAAAGTGTACATTATTTATGTTAAAATGGTAAACACAGACATTAAATTAGTCTGTTCATGATAGGTTTTTACCTGGACAACAGTTCAAAAATCATGTGTTTTGGATTTAGGTTGCCAACTCTTGTAAAATATCATTATTTTGTTGTGAATGTTAAGTATTTTAATCACATGTCATACTTTACATTTAAAACAATGTAAACTTAGGTTCTCTCACACTATTTCATTACTTTTAATAATTTAGTTTTACCTAATCCGAAACCATATTTTGAACATAATTGAAAATACTTATTCTTCATTTTGGAATGTTATCTATGATGTGTAATATAGTGCATACATTAATACCTTTTAATACAGGCATTATATTTACTTGGAAAAGAGAAAATACTTGTAATTTTTTTAATATATAATATAGTATTTTATGATTATTTTATCATATTTTGAATTATTTAACTAAATAAAATATTTGTATCAACTACATGGGTGCATCAATGTAAAGAACTTTGTTTCCATCATGTTCAATAACATGGTTTAAATTCGTCTGTTGCCATTTGGAAGCTATGTCCGTTAAAACTTTTATGTGCTGTGAATAATACTTGTTTTAAGTGGAATAAAACAAATAACAAGTCTTGGGCCTGACCTCAAATAAATCCATATATATAAAAATAGCCGTGTGTATCTGTATATTTCACCTTGCAGCCACAACTAACCACCACAGATCACTGGAGTTTGAGTGTGCTAGTAGCCTCGAGTCTCCCATCATGCACTATAGTGGCTGTGGTGGCGTGGGAGATATGGTGGTTGAAAGTGGTTGTAAAGTGTGAAAAGTGAGAACTAGACCAGAAGAATCGTGACACGCAAGCATCAGATGACTTTTAATAAATGAAAGAGTACGGACAAAAGAAAACTTAAAAAGTATCGAGAATGTTTTGGAATGTTCAAGGACAATTATGTGTGGGTTGTGGGGATGGCTTCCGACAGTACATAAGGGTGAAGCATAACGTGCATGCATCAGTTGACTTTTTATAAATAAAGAGATACGGATCAAAGAGAAAGTAAAAATTGAAAAGTAAAAAATCAAAAAGTAGAAGGTGAATAGAGAATAGCGAAGAGTGAAAAGTGAGAACTGGACCGAAAGGCTAGAGAATGTTCAGGAATGTTAGATGAAATGCATCGCTACATCAGAGAAAATGAACCAAAATTAACACAGACACAATGGATTGTATACAACAGAATCATAAATCATATTGAAACAGATGAAGGGGGAATTATCTTTATGGATGCACCAGGGGCACTGGTAAAACGTTTCTTATTAATTTGATTTTAGCTAAAATTTGAGTGAAAAAGCAAATCACATTAGCATTGGTATCATCTGGAATCAAAGCTATGTTAATGGAGAGCGGGAAAATCGCACATTTTGCTTAAAATTATCATTAAATGTAGCCGAACAAGAGTATCCAGTCTGTGATATAAAAGATCTTCGGCACATGATCAGCTTTTAATGCAATGTAAAATCATTAAATGGCATAATGATGTACAATGGCTCATAGAAAATCACTTGAAGCGCTAGATAAAACATCACAGGATCTCAGGAAGAACACAAGACTAATAGGGGGAATTTTATTGCCACTATCAGGGGATTTTCAGCAGACATTGCCGGTAATTCCAAAATCAACATCGGCCAATGAAATAAACGCATGTTTAAAGCAATCATTGTTTTGGGATCACGTTGAAATGTTATCTTTAACAGAAAATATGCGTGCAATAATGACAGGAGATCCGAGAGCACAAGAATTTGCCGAGAATCTTTTGAAAATTGGAAATGGTACCTATCCCCTCGATCAGCACACTGGTAAACTCATTTTAACAGAAGAATTGTGCAACGTGGTAGAAACAGAAGAACAACTTAACAAAATAGTGTATCCACTTATATAAAGAAACTTCCTGAATAAAGAATGGTTATGGGAGAGAGGGATATACTATTACGAAATCTTGACTCGCCGAAATTATGTAATGGCACAAGATTATGTGTGAAACAGCTACTTAACAATATCATTGAGACGGTAATCCTAACCGGCAAAGGAAAAGAAAAATCTGTTTTCATACCAAGAATTCCATTGATCTCAAATGATTTGTCATTTTGTTTCAAACAATTACAATTTCTAGTGAGACTAGCTTATAGCGCAGGGTCAAATGTTCCCCTATTGTAGAGTTAATCTGAAAGAATCCTGTTTCTCACATGGTCAGCTCTACGTCAGAGCAAAATACTCTTTCCCGTGCTGGACAAGCAGAAAATATATTTGTGCATGCACCAGACAACAAAACACTAAATTTAGTGTATAAAAATGTATTTTGATGAAATTACTTAGTATGTAAGATGTTTGTGTATGCCAAAAAAGAATTTAAAAAAACCCCAGTAAAGTCTTTTAATGCACGTCTTCTATATAAGACACAGAAAAAAAAGTGCACAGATGTACCAAAAAGAAACCCAGCAAAGCGGGTTGTCCTCAGCTAGTATATAAATAATATTGGCCTAAATCACTGTGGTTAACTATCACATTCATACATTACAGTTATCCAAAGTGAAAAATGTCAGCTGTTGGTGTAGGGATACATTATGGACTATTTTTAGTAACTTTTTGAGCTGTTATCCAAGTAAATTAAGGTCAGGAATGTATTATAGATAGGGTGATTTATATATTTGAATTAAAAATTTATTTCATTCTACTAAAGAGAATCATAATTCAATTTTTCCCATTCTAAGCACTAAGGTTGGATTTCCATTGGCCAAGCCATTGGTCACATGAAATCTCTACGAATGTTAGATGGAATAACTGACCTGGCGAATGATGACTTTCTGAGGGCTATTAAGAGGGCGAAATGTTGTACTGGCAGACGTGGCGGCCACGGAGAGAGTAGGCCCTGAGGCCAGCGTTGAAGTTGGTTTGAGCTGGGTGATACTGCCAACTGGTGCGGGTAAGATCTTGGTGGGCGACTTCACCACAGTTGATGAGGGAACCATTGTGATCTTTGTAGCATTCGACTTCCCAGGAGATGTCACCAACTTGTTCAGAATTATACTCTTCAAGAACACAGGTAACAAATGTATATAATATGGCTACAAACAATGAACTGAGTATTCCCACTAGACAAATAGGTATGTAAAAAAATAACCTCGGTTACAGTCCAATTTTCATTAAAAAAAAGGTATTAAAAAATATATCTATTTTGTGCGACCAAAATGAATATTTTAATATTCTACTATTGTTATTTTATTGGTATTGATAAGATGTATTAAAAGTGAGAGCTGCAGATCTGTGAAAGTAGATCTAGTAGCTTTTAGAGATGTCAGTGAAACTTTGACTGTATCTGTACCATCATACCAGGATTTTGGTAAGAATCTGATTCTGGAAGGCTTTATTTCTTACCATAATCCCACAATATAGTACTATTTTGGTAGGATGAGAAGTCTTCCAGAACAGATTTGCTAGGTAACAACATTAGTTGATGGCTTACTTGCTTATTGGCTGAAGATGGGAGAATCTGCTGCAGCTTGGATGAAGACAACAGTCCCATCTGTTGAGCCTGTGACAAGGTTATGGCCTTGGGTGGAGTACCCAAGATGGCCGTACCTTGAGTGCCACCAGAAGTGTTTATTAGTTTGACAGATTGCCTGTTAGTGAATGTGGCCTCCCCAATCCCTGATTGAGATGTAGATATCATAAAGGGCTGTCCCTGATTCACCTGGCCCGAGTGGTTGCCAATTATTACCTTGGCATAGACCTGAAACAAGTCAACAGTATGGAGCCTTATAGAGACCCATATTTAACAACAATTCTATTAACACTTAGTATTGTTTGAGTTGTACCAAGATTGCTACAAGTTTTCTCAACCCTTCAGAGCAGTGGTTCCCGAACAGTGTGCCGTCCAAATTTCCTAAAGTTTTAATATAACAAAACATCTTATGATAAATGTACTACAGTGCCGGTTTCAAGCCTCCAAAAGTGTTACAACAATAGTTATTTAGCTTTCAGTTTCACTTGGAATGAAGATTGTGAACATCGTCCAAGCGATGAAACAATAGTTCCGAGCAAAATACTGCAACATATAACCACCAAACATCCCAGTGTGTCCCCAAAACCACCACCATATTATTTTGAATGTATTTTAAAATCACAACACAAGGGAGCAATTAGATGGTAAAAAGGGTTTATGTACCAGATAGTGCAACTGGGCTGTCATTCAAAGTTAATGAATTGATTGAGAAAAAAAAAATCCCACCAAACCACATGTTATTGGTGAAAATATAATTGGGCCAGCTTGTCAGGTCATTGGTGAAAGCATGCTTATAAAATAGCCTAAAGAGCAAATTTCAAAAGTTCTGTTACAAAAGCTTGACGTATTGTTGAAATGCCTATGGACATCAGTCAAAACATGATTGTTAAAAAAAAAAAACAGACTATTTGCCTCTGCAACTATGAGCACATCAATAGTGAAATACACTTATTGTAGATTGCATCTTGATCCTAATCATTTAAATTTTTACCTAAATTTAATAAACATGTATTATAATGCAGCCTTTACTAAAGTGTGCCATGATAATATTGTCAACTAAGTGTGCCTTGCAGTGAAAAGGGTTGGGAATCCCTGCCTTATAGTTAGGGAAGTGGCATCAAAAGAAAAATATTGATACTGTATCCATTAAAAGTATCGGAAGAAAAGTATCAATACTGTACTCATTAAACGTATCGAAACCATACTAATATAAAAAGAAAAGTATCAATAACAATAAATATTGGTATCAACATTTTAATCTGGAAAAAGTTTTTTATTTATTTAGTAGTAATAATTTCAACTTTTGCATCATAATTATGTATGTTCATATCTATTTAAATCCTGAAAATAAAAATTATTTTTAATTCTTGGAAACAAATTTCAAAATATGCTTTTTTGCTATCCAACTTCTTATAAAACTTCCATAATTTACCTTTGGGAGGTGCAATTTTTTTAACTACATTTGTCATTTATCTTCTCTATCTAGATATATTATTAATTATCAACAAATAATAGAATAACGAACACCCTGAATTGCTTCAGCTGCTTAAACAACACGTATAAACTTTTCTGCTTTTTATGCTTGGAGCACCCTCAAGTTTGGTGAGTTCTATGAGATCTACAAAAGGAAAGAACAGCTATGAATTATAATGGGTTAAAAGAGATTGAATGCTAGAGTTGCATAAAATTAGTGAGAATTGAGAAATATCATCATTTGTTTTTCCTCTCCAGTCCAGCCTAATAAACATTTAATCCCAGCAAGAGGGAAGATAGCAAAAAAGTTGTTTCTTTCAATACCGATCCAATACAGGAGTATGAGTACCTACTAATATCAGTAAAAGTATCGGAAAAAAAGGGGCGAGTAAAAAAAATACTAGCATCAAAAAGAAAATATCGATATTAGTAAAGTATAGATACTTTTTTCCCATCCCTGCTTATACCAATGGTTCTCATGGCCCACTATTATTAATTTTGTTGCAAGTCCTCACAGCACACTGACCTTGCAAGTTGGCGACGCTACGGGACACACAGACATGCACAGAGATACTTCTCTTGGTTGGACAGGAAATGTGCATGTGTGTCTTCTATTTGACCAAAAATTGAACTTTTGTGTAAGAAATGACAAGATTCTCATTAATTACCCAAACTATTTGATTGCCAACCATTATTTTTCTGAATAATAACTGTATTAAGGCTTTCAAAAATGTTTCTTTTATTTAAATAATGTAACAAGTTACAAGCTAACGTTATGTCAAATTGGCCGACACTCACCACCACCCCTGATGAACTCCAACACAAGAGCACGAGCTCTAACCTCCACCCTCCAACTGGCACAACTGACTGAGCGGAGCTTTCGACCATCTGACTACTCGGGACTCGATCCGCAGCCAGCCGGAAACGAATGAGGTTTCACGCGGCCAGACGAAGTTATGGCTTCCGCCGCTAGGACAATCTGGAATATTCTAGCTGTTGCCAGGCCCATCCTTTGCTGTCATGTTTGTTCTATCGTCTTACCCCCTCCTTCCCTTGCCCCGTCTCTCTATGGATACAATTATGTATATATAGTGGAACGCGGATTTTGAATAGTCACTTATTATACCACCGACAGCTTGGTGAGGACAACGACTAGGGGCCGTGATTTATTTAATATTCAAACTTGTAAACCTCTTGTAACAATTAACTAACATTATTGGAAGTGTGATGGGAAAACCAGACAAGAAGTTTAACAATCATAAACATAGTTTGTTTTATTTTGGACAAAATAGAAGATAAATACATAATTAGAGCAAAATATAACAATATGGTGTGAAGCGCTTCTCCTCTCAGATTTAAATAACTCTACTGAGATAAAGGAATTAATTGACATTACAACATCTGAAAATAAAAAAGGGAAACATATAGTTATATTCTGGTTGTCAGTTCAACAGTAATATTAATCACCATCATGGAAATCTATGGTTCCTCCTATGTTTCCTTCGGTTATAGAATTAAGTGCAAGCAACGATACTACATAGCAACTCTAAACAAACATCTAAATTTAGGCAATAAAAAGAGAAACAATATTTATGCGCCTTTAGATCTAAAGAAATCAAAGAAATTGAACCAAAACAATAGATAGAATAAGACGTTAGGCAAGCCTCAACTCTAACACCTAAGTGCCCTGTGCTCTAAGTAAAATAGATAACTAAATAATTCCATATACACTAAATACGCAAACTAGAAAGGACGGGCGGTAAAGCCCGAGATGCCGAGTTCGCCAAAGCGTGGCCGTAAATATATACATGAAATTAAATTTAGTTTATGCATATATAGCAAAATGAAATAGTACAATTAGAATAAATTAAACCTCGTATGAGGAGAGAGAAAGCAAGTGCATTCGCATTGACCTGCACGAAACATTTCATAATTCTAAGTTTAAATATTTATAAGTCCCAAATAATAATTTAGACAAGATGTTTCCCATTACGCCGAAAATGGAATTTTGAATATTAAATAAATTACGGCCCCTAGTCGCTGTCCTCACCAAGCTATTCAAAATTCGCGTTCCACTATATATACATTATTGTATCCACAGAGAGACAGGGCAAGGGAAGGAGGGGGTAAGACGATAGAACAAACATGACAGCAAAGTATGGACCTGGCAACAGCTAGAATGTTCCAGATTGTCCTAGCGGCGGAAGTCATAACTTCGTCTGGCCGCGTGGAACCTCATTTGTTTCCAGCCGGCCGCAGATCGAGTCCCGATCAGTCAGTCAGTCGAAAGCTCCACTCAGTCAGTTGTGCCAGTTGGAGAGTGAAGGTTAGAGCTCGTGCTCTTGTGTTGGAATCCATGACGGGTGGTGGTGAGTGTCAGCCCATTTGACATAACGTTAACTTGTAGCTCGTTACAATAATAATAATAATAATGAACAACTACTTTTAATTATTGTTATCAGCAATAACATAACGTCTAGAACTTCCTAGTACACCCTTTTATAAAGTCGTAAAGACATGGTGTCTACTCAACTTGACCAATGAAATTCCTGACTTTTTCCTTACTTTTCCATAACCATTGCCCAAAATTCCCAACTCAAAAGTATGTCCCAACCTTCATGTGTTCTTATTACATTTTAAAATCTAAATCAACATGTTTCTTTATTTGTATTAACATGGTCTACTAGGAATTAGAAAATTAACATTAAATACACAGCTACAAGCAAAAAATGTGTGTTTGAATCACAATGTAAATTAATTATTAAATGATTCTTATATTTCATATTTTAAGTAAAACAGTATTTTCCTGGATTTTTTTGTTGCAATTTACCAAATTCTCGGCTTATTCCTGTTTTTTAACTGACCACTTCAAATTCCCAGCTAATTCCAGGTTTCCCGGATGGTAGACACCCTGTATAGCACCTTAGGGGGGAACAGGATTCAGGTTTTGTTTATTTTTGCTGACAAGGTGGGAGGGGGGTTATGAAAATACTTGCGTAAGACAGAGACAGACAGGCAATATTGAGGGAGGGCACATCGTAAGCCTCTTGGACTCTGTGCAGCAATTAAGATGCTGGGTTGCTAAACGAGGAAGAAGCGGAGAAGCCTAAAGATGTAAGTCAAAGCTTGAATNTTTTCAAATCAAAATCAAAAAGCCAATAAAACAATAATATAAAGTGTTGAGATGTGGATTCCATGACCTTGGTCAACATATTAAATGGAATTCAGGGTGTTTTCCTATAAATATAATTTTCATGTATTCACTAATAGGACTTTTTTTATAACATCAATTAAAAGTAAGGAAATTAAACTTTTATAATGTCATAGCTTGTTTTAATTTTACATTTTCAATAAATTCAAATTCCTTGTATACCATTGTTAATTGTCAATTATTTCACAATATGAATTTACACCTGCATTTTAATAATTACCAGCCATTTATAAATTGTGTTTTTTTTATCATCACATCTTACTACCTGTTCAAGCTATAGGCAAAATTGCATGAAAAAAGTTAATCTTGTAAACAAATTTTTGAAAATTGACAAATCTTGCGTAAACAAGGGGGGGAGGGGTGATAAGGTCAGGCATTTGCTTATTTTTGCTTACAAGAGAGGGTGGAGGGTTAGAAATGGCTCAAAATGTGCTTTCATAACACTTGAACACCCCCTTTTACGCTAAGATGTGTGTGATGGGCCTAAATGAACATTGAGGTAGGGTGAGTTGTCAGGTAGCAAGTTGGGGATCAATTTGTTTGCCACCCCTTCCTCATAGAGTAAGAATGTTTTAAACAGAGAGAGTAAGCACCACACGGCCGCTCACTACTCCCCTACATTACTTATACTGTTGTGAACTAGCCCGTACAAACAGTTGTGCCACTGCGCAATAGTAAGAGTTCCAGCAGTGCGTTCTGGTCTCTTACAATTTCCCTGGTTATTGTGCTTATCATGTGTGTATGTATATAGCTTATATAGTCGCTCTCAGATCACATTGGCTTATGCCTCGAGCTCAAAGAAGCTGTTCAAACGTAATTTGATGATTTTTACAAAACTTGATAAATTTTAATACTTAGAATTTTCAATTTTTTTTTCTCAAAAATTCCTAGTGTAATTAATATCATTCAATTTTAAAATAATTTTGTAGCAAATAAAGTACCTCAATATTTTCTTTTTCACTAGTTAAAGAAATTATAGAATTATATTATATTTATTAAAAGAAATTGAATCTGTGCTACAACTCAAGCTAAAAATAAACTCATTTTGATTCAAACCACCTTTTTCATTATTTTTCTTTTCTTAAAAAGTTTATGCTAAGTTACTCTTGTTTTGCATTTGAAATATGAAAAGTTTGATATCCATGGTTTAGAAGCTGTAATTAATCCAAAATATGAGAAATAAATATCAAATAGTAAAATTAAAACTTAATTGTGATATTATAAATAATATTTATTTAATATGTTTGAATTATGCTTTGTACTAAACATGCTTTAATTCGACACCAAAATAAACACAATCGATTAGTAAATAATGAAGCTAGGAATATTTTAAGTAATTACAACTCGAATCTGAGCAACAATGAAAGCAGAAAAAATTTAAAATTTTCAAAAAGGCTCTTCGAGGCCATTTAGTGACGGAAAAATCTGATTTAAAAAAAAAGCTACGTTACCGGTATATATTTTGTCCTTTGAAACAGCTCGCACTTACAAATTAGTCTGTGAAAATATAAGTACAGTCCAGGTCAATAAACATATTAACTTGAATATACCTAGAGAAGAAAAAAATATAAAGAAAAGCTTTGATGTCAGGCACACATATATTCTCAAATTAGATTATTTTATGTGGAATAAGCCTCAAGTTAGTTTAGGACAGTGTTCATTATAAACGTATTAATTATTGAGGGCCAAAATAGCCTACTAAATATGATTGCAACCTAAAATATCTTTGACATCAATGATATATGTAAATTAGCTTATTTAGGTTCCCAGTTGCAATCAATTTGTGAGACATGGCCAAACTCTACCTCGTTATTTAAGAGTTTTGTCTTATTCTTTAAATTATCTTTGAACTATTAATGTTGCTAATTTACAATGGGGACTATGTATTTTTGCTGTGCTTATGAAAATCAAGGTATCCAGCCAAAACTATATTTTATAATTCTTTGACTTTTCCAGGTTTTACAGAGCCAATTTACAGCACTAGGCCTATTTTCAAAACAAATATTAAGTACTAGGTCTATAGTACAAACATTTTATTAAGATAGATAATTAATGTTATATTTTACGACACATCCATTTTGAAATTATGTCACTCTATTTCATTGCAAACAATTCAATCAGGATTCTTTAATATTTCTACATCAAACTGCCTTGCCTTGCTCCAAAAATTGCATGCCATTGTTGTGTATGACATGAGAGAAATCGCTGATTCAGAAGTGTAACAGATGTTACTTACAGGGGAAGGGGTAAGGAAGGGTAAAATGAGTATTCCTTTGAATATTTCAGTCCCTACACTTGAAGTAAGAATTTTTTTTTCTAACTAAAATGTATTGTCCATAACTTATGAACACAACGGGGTGGTTATTTAAATAAATGAACACAACGGGGTGGTTATTTAAATAAATAAACACAGCTATAATAATTTTAAGTTCATTTTCCATTGTAACGGATGTAACAATGATTTTGTAACGAATGTTACATGTGTTCCAAAAATACACATTTTTGTCTATTTTCAACTAATGTTTATTTATTTTTAATCTTAAGTTTGTTCTATGGAATGACTTGTGCATTTAGATTGTGAACTAGATAAATTATTGTAAAAACAAGGAAAATAAAATACATGATTCATATGTAATAAAGAAGTAATAGGCTAAATTATACTTTATCTAGGGAAAATGTTAAGTTACCACTGGAAAGCAAATAGCTTTAAACCATAAACTTTATCAGACTACAACAAACCATCAGTTTTAGACCTAAATTACATTTAAGTCCCCAGACATTAATTCATCCCCGTGAAAGGGTAAACCCACTTTATCACCAATGATACATTTTTTGGGCATTGAACCCGACCCTTAGATAAGTAAACAGAAACACTACCAACTGAACTAAGATGCCGAATTCACTGTAGGCGTAATACTAATAAAGAAAGCCCGTTTCGGTGGCCACGTTGTAACACGCTAAACTCGTGTTGGACTAGATTGCCAAAGACAGGGAGATCGGGGTTTGATCCCGGTTGTTCACAATAAGGGTAGTTTTCATAAATGGTTTCCCACTCTCCCTCCACACAAATGTGGGTGCACTACCTCTAAGTTTGGTCTTTCCAATCTCTAGCCCATTAGTGTAATTAGTACATAGGCATATAACCTGAAGAGGTAGTAAGATGCGGTGCTAAAAAAACTAACTTAGGCCTATAATGAAATGTCATCAACGATATACAGTAGGCTATGCACACCTCTCTTCCCATCCTAATGTAGGTAGGTCCTACTTTAAGGTTATCTAAGAACTTACATTTCTCATTGGAGCTGACAAACTGGTTCCAGGTCTCTTGATTGTGGCTTGAAGAGGTCTTATGCCTTGTATTGTTCCAGGGTTGGTACTCCCAGTTGTATTTGTAGCAGTTATTGATCTAGATATACCTGCTGGACGTAGCTGGACGATGTTACCATCCGCTGACTTGGCAGTCACTAACGTCTGTCCTAAGGATTGAAATTGGGGCATCGAGCCGATAGTAGTCAAATTACTCATTCCTGAAATTTTACCTAAAAGTTGTCCCCCACTAAATGTAAGATGAGTAGGTGCACCTGATGTTATACCGCTAGGGTTTGAAGAAGTAGGTGATTGAATAACGACAATTGATGAACCTGTCACTTGGGAAGATTTTGTTCCAGCCGCAGAGGAATACAATAAACTAGTCGACACTATAGGCTGGTGAGACGACACTGGCCTTTTAACTGTTTCCAAAACTTTTGGAGGTGGCGATGCTATCCTAACTTGATGAACGTCCGTTTCTGTTGTACCTGTACCCTCCAAAACATCAGGTAAGATTGTTTCTGGAGAATGTTCCAAGATGGTATCCCCTTGCCCATGTTCAAAAGTGGTACTTGTATCGGACACTTCCACGTCCTCTCCTTCCACCGTCAGTCCATCACCCGAACCTCCTATATCCTGCTCTTCTGCCGTCGAGAGTTCCTCAAGCTCTGCTTGGATGTTCACTAATCTCTCCAGCTCAGATGAAGTGTATTGATCATTTGAATGGGAAAGTGAGAGGGCACTGAAATCTCCATCCCCTAGAACACTGCCATCCAAACCAAGGGTCTCCACAATTGCTCTGACCTCAGCCGCGGGTTTGGCCCCACCTAAAAAGCATGTTTTAACATTTTACAATAGGCACAGATCATATAGCTATTTGAATATTTTGAATTTAAGCTGTTTTAATTAATTAATAAAAGCTAATTTAATTGTGTTCTTTTAAAAAATCTCTTATTTCAAGCTATGACAAAGGTGAAATCTATTAAAAACCGAATGTGAAAGCTATAAGACAGTATGAAGTGTTGTGATAAACTAAACATAAATACCAATAGTTTGAACATAACCTGAAAACTTGAATTGATAACTTACTTATTAGTTCACTTACAATTTAATTAAATATCTCAAAGAATGAATTAGTTTTGACCTTTTTTTGCTTGGAATGATAAATATCCCTAAAAGAGATTTCTCAATACACACAGCCCTGCCAAAATGAATAATTTTAAACTTGTCCTACATAATGTTGTTCTAGTCCAACATCGATTTTGTTACATCAGAACTAGTTATCAAGAATAACGTGATTTGTTAAAGCTTATTCAACATTTTGAAATATTGTCTAATAAATAGTTCAAACAAATTTATGAAATAAAATATTCATTGAATTAGTTGTGTAATATAACATTTTTGAGAAAGACCTATTATTTTGATGTTTTATACTGTAATAAACTTGCGCTGATATCAGATTTATTGAAAATAAACATAATGAAAACCTACAATATTATTATATGTCGTCCAAATGTATGAAAATCAAAGCGCCATCTACACAAAACTAACAACGCTGCAGATATCAAACGACGCGCCATTCCCTTCTTCCAAGGCAGGGAAATTTGAATTGTAATGGTGAACTACAATTAACAAGATTTATAGGGATTCTGGGTTATTCCTGAACATTTAAATATTATGTTACAACACTGTTAATCTGTATCAAATCAAAATATTATGATAGTTAATCAAGTTCTTCTTTAACTAACCTATGGAAAGGCGTAATTTATAGTGCAACAACATTTTATTGGTTTGAAAAACACAATAAACGTAGGCAACCGATCGCAAATAACATATATATATATCGAACACGATATTTTTAAAAACCAAATACATTTACCAATTGTTTTCACAACAGCATAATAAATGTTTAAGGAAAACATAAGTCCTTTTTACCTGTAGCTGAAGCTGGCATTACGAATTTGTTCAAAATCACGCGCCCACCATTACCATCCCATAATGCACTGGACCGCCGCGTACGAAAAGCCTAAAGGTCGTTGTTCTTGTAAATAAATAAAACTATTTGTAGATCCCATATCGAGTACATAGTTCATTCAACTGGCAAAATAACTCATTCTATTTCGTCAATATTAGAAAAACAACATGTCAAAATTAATATTTAGCAGAAATTAAACAGTAGGCGATAAATAAAATATTTGGTTTTGCAGCTTCCGCGGCAGAGCCCCATTAACCAATCAACATAATTCTCATGAAAAAAAACCCTGAGAAGGAAACTAATATATAAACAGGATGACCACATACAATTTTAATTCCCAAATATTTGATTATAGATATGTTCACAGAAAATCTTAAAAAGAAAGCAGCACAATCGGACCAACGAAATACTTTTCTTATACATGATTTAAATACTCGACTAATTCACTAGTGTGCCTGTAGGATAGAAACCATTTACATAACAACAATAGTGTGATCATTTCAATAGTAAACGAATCATAATGTCTTATTAATCTGTTAAAATTTAAACCTATGTAAAAGTACAAATTCTGTAAAACCATAATCCTAAAAATGAACTATTGCTCTTTGGATCATGTAAGTAATTTATTTAATTAATAATAAAAAAAATGAACACTAAAGTAAAACAAAATGCATAAAGTTTAAAAAAATGTTAAAACATTCGTTTGCAATTAAGATGTTAGCTGATGAAAATGAAACGTTGTGTGCCATGTGTAAAAACGTGGTTGGGGGAAAACAAATGTCCTTGTCATGTGATATTTGCCAAAAATGGTATCATAAAAAGTGTGAAAAAATCACAGACAAATTTTTAAAATACTAAGTTAGGTGAAAACAAACAGCCCACGGACATGTACTAAATGCAAGATTGAAATAGCCAAAACTAAATTGTAGGTTAAACTCAATTAAGGACTCTCAATTGATCTTAAAAATTATTCAAATAATAATAATGTGGCATTACATCTTCTCAAATCCATAGCAAATTATGTTCGAGAAATGAAGGAATCATTGAACTTTTTGACAACACGCATGGACAAGGCCGATGAATAAACAACCAAAGTTAACAACGAAGTGATTACTTTAAAAATAACGAGTGACTAGGCATAAAAAAATCCAGATCTCCAGCAATACTCTAGAATAAACAATGTCGTAATTGATAATATTGGGTACTGATATGTCTCTCACTTTTTGATGGTCAATAAAACAAACAACATTGAAGAATCTTAGTCGATGACATAGACTTAGCCAATATTAGTTATGTTCATCTGGTTCCTAAATCTTGTTATTTAAAAATACTTTATCTAAATATTAAGAGTATAAAGAACAAATTTGATTAATTATTGTGTATCCTATCACCGTTTACGGTAGATATTGATCTAATTATATTGACGGAGACCGGATGTATGGATATACAATGATGAGGCAAATTACTACAACATTTCCAATTATAAGGTCTATTACACATGTAGAGTCAACCCCTTCTCAGGAGAGAAGGTGTTGCAATAACAAGCGCAATAATAAAATGAAACACCAGGAACCTTAATCTGATCTACACTCGAATGTGCCCAAGCCCAAGTATCTGAGCCTAGATTGTTAAATCAGTAAAAATAAATATTTAACTATACACGTTAATTGAAGTTTAAGGGAATGCTTGATGTTAAAGCATAGCAACAGTATAGAAGATGACATTGACCTAGAGGCCATTTTATTTTCATTATCCAAACGTTAACAATATTGCGTTATTAGATTGCGGGCAATGTTCAAAATTAACTTTATAAAACAAAAGAATCTATGTACAATAAATTATTATAGAATTTCAGAGTATTACACACTCAATCAAATATAAAGAAGATTCATAATAATTTAACTGGACTAATATACATACGTGCCAAAAGTTAAAATGAAGTGAACAATGAATAATAAGAAATGAAATTTGGCAAACACGTATATTAGAAAATCTATTTGTATTGCATCTCATACCTTATCCATATCACCTAGTAGGATTATGATCGTGTCTATATACCTGGTTATATTAAAAATAAATGAAGATATGATTACTGTCCAACAACTCGTGAAGCGGGTCAACCTACATAAAAGCTTAATATATCTCTTACAAACATACTGAGTGTATACTAGCGGTTGGCAAACATTAATTGAAATTCTCCTTGGGTAACAATTGAAAGTAAGATAACGATACATATAAGTTTCCTTTGGAACGCCTAGCACAGTATGACAAGAAACCAACCATAATATTGTGTTATATACCCTACAAAATATAACAACATTTGATTTGTTTAAAATATCATAGAATCTGACTTTAAGCAGATAAGTCCGAAAAAATGCCTATATTCATAACAAATATAAATACCCAACTAAATCAAACTATTACAAATCATTCATAAAATATATTATGCCGAAGCAAATCCAACTTCGTTCCCTACATAATTAAGTAACAATTTAACTGTTCCCCAGGTTTACATATTATATAAAGTTTTTCCAACATAATGGACACTTACATGTAGAAATATCCTACATCCTAAAAGCATCAAAGAGTCCGTACTCTTTGCCGGGTACACGCTTATATTCATTTTTGCAATGTGGGGAAAACATGGGAGGGAGGATACACAAATTCTATGATGTCACTATCAGCCAGTTAGCGTGAGGTCTCCTCATTGACGTCTGCGCACAACGCCAAGAGGGGGATAATATGGGGGCTAAGGAACATCACGTGATCACTTAGAGCGCTTCTTTCTCCGAGTTTTAGCGCCTGCGCAGCGTCCGCAACATGGGGAAAGTCAGCCGAACTACGTAACATTCCAAGGAAACAGTCTTGTTTTTCTTGTTAGCGTTAGTGGAGTAGTGATGGGTCGAACCAGCTCATTGACGTGAGCTAGCTCACATAACCTCTCTCACTCAAAAGAGTCGTTCATCAAGAGTCGTTCATATGAGTCATATCGTTCACCACATGACTGGCTCGCACCCTATCCCTTCACCACTTCCCGATCCAAAGTTGATGAGCGAGCGCTAACTAGTTCTCACAACTCCCGTTCCGAGCGTGCAAATCTGTCCCTTTCCTTTCAGCTTGTGAACGAATTAAGTTTTATGTGTAATTTATCCGAATCATATTGTGATTGATTCTTTAATTCTATTACTTACTCATATTACTTATAATAATTAAACTTAGCATATAACATTTAGTGTCTAATTCACAGAATTATGTCTAAGTGATGTTAAGAAAAATTGTTAGTTTAATATTGTAGGCTGTGCTGCTATCTAGTAACGATAGTAAGCATTTATAGTTGATTTTTTCTTAGTAGCAAACGAAGAACGTCAGAAGAGTCGTGAATGACTAACACTCCTGACTCTTGCCAGAGTAGATGAACGAGAGCGAAAAAGTCGTGAGTAATGGTGGCGTGAATGACTCGCTCGCAAAGTGAGAGTCATTCGTTCACAGCTCTCGTTCAAGAGTCGTTCAATTTGAATGACTTCTCTCACGAGCGACCCATCACTATAGTGGAGTGATGATGTGCTTGGAGGACCAATGAGCGGCGCGGGTTTCCTGGTTAAACGGGGTAAGTGTAACTGCACTTTTATATGTGGTGGAGGTTATGTGGGGAACATGTTTGTATCCACGGTACAAATCCTCTGCCCCTAGAAGACACAGCCTCATCGATTCCCATCAGTTAAGTGGTCCAAGTATTTGACACTGTGATCCAAGATATATTTTTCTTGGTCACCGTACCAGCGGCTGGTCAACACCGAGTACAGCGTGTCTGTAACGTACTTCAAGTCCTCCTGTGTCCTCCTACCACCCCAGCGGCTTAGAAGCTACCTCCAGAGACTCTTCCGGTCCTTCTCCACGGCGAGACAACGGAACGAAGGAGGTAAGAAGTAATCCACTGAGCAAATAAAAATAAAGACAGTACCTAGCGAACATAAATAAAGACAAACCCACCTCCCTTGAACACTACGCTCATAATTTACTTAGCTAACCTAATTAGCACTATGCCAAATCATACCACAATCTAACGGAACAATTATCAAGATGTCATTCAAATATTAATTCATCTTACATAATTGCTTTCAACAAACTTCCTAGGATTCTATTACCTAGTGCACCAGCACTGGCTAATTACAATTATAGTTAAAGTGCCATTCTCATTATGTCTACTCCAATTATAATAGAGTGAACTAGCTTCACCCTTCAATCACAGATATAAATCTAATCTCCTCAGCCCCTAGAATTCTATACTCATGACAAAAACAAATATATATATAAATATTGTATTATAAATATTCATTTTTACAAGATATAGCGGAAGAGTTACAATTCCATAAACCAATATCGGATCTCCTCCAAACTTTCACTCATAAAATAATTAAAAAAAGCGTACAGACTATAACTTACATTCTTACAGGACGGACTTACATATACTCATCCCTGGATCAGGGATCAGGACTCTTTGATGCCAGAGGGTTTTACTTGGGATACGTGGGTTCGTCTAGTTATTGATGGCTCGCCAACATTACTTAATAGCAAAGTTACAGGGGTGAGAAAGCGTTCCCCTCGCCATAGACCACTCCACTTAGGACTCAGCTTCGCCGAGATTTTGTCGGCTGCGGAGCTCTGAGGGTAAAATTTACAGAGGATTGAATCTCCAATAGTAAGTGAAACAGGGATACGCCCACGATTATATCTATCTGCCACTTTCCTATTAACCCTCTTTAAACTTTCGAAGGCCTGCTGGCATCTATCTCTATGGGAGACCTTCTCATCTCTCCCCCCTCCCCCCATTAAAGTTTCCACATCCCACATAGCCAAAAGAGGGGGGTTGAGTTCTCGCCCCAGGAACACCGAAGCCGTAGAAGCATTAGTAGATTCATGTAACGCAGAATTAAAGGAAACCTTTAAAAACTCGAGGTCGTGATCCCATTTTTCCTGCTCAAAAATGGATACAGTTCACAACTGTTAACAGTCGTGTCATACAGAACAAAATTTGAAGGACAAATTGTGATGACATGCGTCTTACACTTTGCTAGATCTTTGGCGTCCACATTTTTAAAGTATCGTCTATCTTGACTGATAAGCATGTAATCATGTAACTTATACTGAACATACTTATTAAAATTCTTCCAAAACATAGGGAGAGTATAAATCTGATATAGTTCCAATTGACTATCTGTATTTTCTAGAGGTCCACTTATTATTATTTGTAAAATATCATCACTTACTATGGATTGTACAGGGGTCAGTCCATAAAAACATGTAACTACTCTGGTTTCACTGGTACAACCATGGTCAACGGTAATTTAATATTTTCTTCTATTTAATGTAAAAATATTCAAATAAATACTCGGAGCTATAAGTCCACTACTTAACTTGTTGTTATAACTTATTTCTATGGATTGTCTTAGCTTAGTAAGATATAATCTAGTATTTGACATATATTCTTTTACCCTTATTAATACATTTTTTAAATCCATGTGAGAGTTAATTACGTGTATAGATAGACCTTATTTGTCCATCTACACTCTTACTGAACACACTATAAATAACATTGAAATGAGAGAGATACTTCTTAGCAAGTTGTTGTATGAATTTGAATTGTTGGACTCTATATTCTAAATTTCTAATTACTAAAATATGCCTATTCATATTAGAAACAACACCATCAACATATTGGTCCAAACCTTCAGATTTTTGATTAATTTCATTTAAAAATCAACAGAATTTAGAGTGCCAAAACAGTTTTGAGAATTTTACGAAGATGAACAGTTTATTGTTTTCGACATTTAATTCTATCAGGTCAAAATTTACTAATACTTTAAAAATTTTATCAGATAAAACTATAGTATGATTTTGGAAGTTGCACCTTAATGGTTACCGGTGACAACACATCTAACACCAAATATGATCCTTTTTACTGGATTTGGAATTATTTTATTTGACCACATTTTAGAACTGGATTAGAAAGATAAACTAAGTCACCAGCTTGGTATTTGGACACTACACTCTTCTTATTATACTGAACTGCCTGTTGTTGGAACGCTAGATGATTTCTTTTCTTGACAATTTTCCACACACTTTGCGGTTTTACAGCGAGGTTGCCCGCGTGTTTGTTTGAGTTCAGCGGAAGCATCACAGAATCAAATGGAGTCATCATTGGTCACCCATAAACAATTTAATACGTAGTCATTTTTGTGCTAGAATGTAGCTTGATGTTATAAGCTGTAACCACATAATACAAAAATATATCCCAACTATCGTGTCGGTTATTTACAAAATGACTCGGCATTTTAGAAATTGTTTGGTGTACGCGTTTAACGCGGGCATTTCCCTCTGGATGTGCTGGGGTAGTTCTAAGTTTAGGGACATTGAGCAATTTGAAAACTTGCACCATTAATTCTGACGTGAAATTCGAACCCTGGTCACTGATAAGAAATAAGTGTGTCCCGAACTTCAACACTCACTGGAAAATAAGCATCCTCGCTATGGTCTCTTCACTCTGATCAGGTATTATTACCAAATAACTAGAAAAATGGTCAATCATCGTTAAAATATACTTATTATTGTCTCTGATTTTCGGTAAAGGACCGACTATATCTAAACCTATTCTTTCAAACGAAGTGTTGGTTTCGGGTAGTTCTTGTAGTGGTGCTTTTGTTTTTCCACATTTATTTCTCTGATTGCATGAGACGCAATGTTGGACGTAGCTATCTACATCGTGACGTCGCTCCGGCCACCAGTACTTTAGTGCCACACTGTAGTTTATAGTTATCTTACTGCTGTGACTGGCTAAAACTGAGTCGTGACATTCTTTTAACACGTCGTCACGTTTTGACTCGGGTATCACAATGCACTTTCCGTACTTTGTTTCTCGAAAAAGTAAGCAATTAACCTCCTGGAAACTTGGGTTCTTTCTCCAAATTTGACAATCGGCATCTTGAGCTTGCTGCTCTATTTGGTCCTCTTGGGTACGGGGTTCGATGATTCTTATTTTTCTACTTAGTCCGTCAGCATTTCCATGGAATTTTCCTGGTCGATGACACACCGTGTATACATACTCACTAAGACGTAAACTTATCAACTTCTTAGGCCATGCTATTTCTAATGTTACCATTTCCATAGCACCTGAAATAACTCAAATCATCAAAGATTTTCCTCAGCCTAAAAATACTAAGAAGATTCCTCGTTTTCAAGGAATAGTGGGTTTCTATTAGAAATGTATACCTGCATTTTCATACATCTCTGTGCCTCTAAATCAATTCAAAAAGAATTATGTCCGTTTCATTTGGCATGAGATTCGACAGACTGTTTTTAAATCACTCAAAGATTCTCTTTCCACCCCTCCTGTATTTCAAATGACTGATTTCAATCTCCCTTTTGTTTTAGCTAGTGACAGTAGTGATGTAGCTTTGGGGGCGGTGTTGAAACAAAGACCCAATAGTGTTTTGATTCTTGTTGTTTTTTCAGGGAAAAGCCTTTCTGTACTGGAAAGAAAATATTCTACATATTAAAAATAGACATTGGCAGACCTGTTTGGTATAGAAAATTTTCGGTCGTACTTAGAGCACCGTCTCTTTGAGCTCATCACTTATAATCAAACTCTGTCCTGGTTATTAAAATATCCTAAACAATTGGACAGAATGAACTAAAGCCAAAATGGGAAACAAGATGTTGTTGGTCATTGTAGATGGATTCGCGAAATGGGTGGAATTGTTTCGCATGAAAAAGACTTCTACGGTCAATACTGTTGAGATTCTGAAAGGTTTTGTTTTTTTCAGGTTGGGTTATTCTTGGGAAATAATATCAAATAATGGTTCTCAGTTTCGCTCAACTCTTTTCAAAAATATGTGTTTTGAGGCTGGTATCAGACATATTGCTCATGCTGCTTATTATCCTCAAGCTTTTCAAGCAGAGGGTTTTAATAGGAGCCTGTGAGCTGCACTGGCCATCTATGCTCACCATCAGCATAATCTTTGGGACCTTAACTTACCCTCTCTTACATTAGCTTTTAATTCTGCTGTACATGAAGTTATTAATTGTACCCCCAACAGTTTGTTTTTGAGAAGGGAATTACAGAATCCCTCAGTGCTTCAATGGTCTCTTACAGACGAACTTTTAGATAATACCCCCAAACCACCCTCTAATGTCAAATGAGCGTCAACATTAGAAACTTTGGTGAAGGCTCACTCCACCTTGATGAAGCGCTAGAACCAAGGTAGGCGTGAGGTAAATATTAAGGTTGGTGACAATGTACTCTTTAGGTTACACTACAAACTATCCAAAATTGAGCAAATTTCGGCTAAATTATCATCGTTATATTCTAAATCTGCGCCTGTGAGTAAGTTTTTAACAACCGTATTGGTGGCCCTAGTTGATTCCGAAACCGGCAACTTTGTGAGAGTTGAGCACATGTCTCAACTTCGGCCTTATCACTTTAAAAAAAAATATCTGGATATTTGTTCTGTATATGATATCTCTGTTCAACCATGTTTTTTTAAAAACTGTTTCTATTGTGTATTTTTAAACTTGTGGGGTGTCTGGCTCCCTTTTGTTTTAATTTTGTAAAAGAGGTTTGAGATAGGTTTTTTTGCGTGATCTGTTGTAATGGCACGTATTGCTGTTGGCTGAAAGCCTGTTTTGGTTCTTATTTGGATTAATTAGCTTATTAGTGGTGGTCAAAAACTGATTTTAAATTCTTGTTATTTTAGTATAGCTTTATTGTTTGTCATTTTGGCTGGGTATTGATATTATGTGTATGTATGAGTGTGTTGGATGTAAGGACCGATGGTGCTTTGATGGAATGAATGTATTAGTTTTTATTTGGACCTAGTTATCCTGACATTTCTGGATATTTTGGATCATCTCTTTTTATATTTATTTCAGTATTTTTCTTTTCAAATTTCTCCTTGGACCTCACTTGAAGCTATTTAGTTTTTTTGTTTTTATTATTATTTACTTGTATCTTTCAACATATATATTTGCCTTCCAGTGGCGAAAAAACGAGCCATGGGTTCAGTTAATTTTAATGGTATGTATGTAGTGTTGTGCTTGGAGTGTGTGTGTGTGTGTGTGTGGATGGATGTGTATAATGTGGTGACCTTAGTATAAGTATTTGAAGGGGAGGAAACTATTTTTTGTGTATGGGTTGATTTTTGTTTTGCTGTGTTCTGTCTTTTGAATGTCATAAGGTAGAGTTGCTATCCTTGTAAAGTGACATCTCTCCTGCACGTCACCTTGTCTGTGTCCCGTCACCAGCAACCTGGTAAATCTCATAGACTGTTCTTCTTTACATGACAACGCTTCAGATATCAGACACCAAGGTGCTCCAACAGGATCCCTTGGTATTTTTCTCTTCAGCTTGGATGGTATTCTGTGGAAGGGACGCCTCTCTGTGTCACAGTTCACCTCAAAATCTAGCATGTGGCCATTTAATTAGATCACATTTCTTTTTTTAACCATGGTCATGGTTTTAACTGGTAAACATTTATAATATCTTCATTTTATTCGTGTTATTTTTCCTACTAATCATCCTTCTTACTGTTCCTAGACATTATTTTATAAACTTATTTCTTCTCCATTAGTGGTGTGTCGGAGTGCAACATATATGTTTGATGTCTACATAACGCATATTCATGTGAATCAGCTGGGTAAAAGACTAACTCTAGTGAGAAAAACTTTTCATAAATTTGTTTATTAAGTTTTCTCTTGTGACCCAGGCTAAATTTCATGATAGTGATTTGTTTATGATACACTCTGTGTTTTCTCGCTAAACATTTTGAGTAGTGAGAGTGAAGTGAAACTGTGTGCTCATCCCCTATGACATAACGCCAAACCTTGGCAAAAACCCTCTGCTGGAAAAGGGGTGGGGTGGATGTGAGCCGAGTTTATCTAACTTTTTTTGACCTGATTTTTTTTTATGTTAGTGACACTAAAACTATCCAGTGGGGGAAAAAGTATACTACTTCTTAATAACGGGACAAGGGTTTCCATCTGGGGACGGACGGTGACACTAAATCGGCAAAGTTACAGGATCTACTATCTAGCGGAGAGATTTGGGTCACTGACATTTTATTTTTTATCTTTGACGGTCATTTATGTTAATTATTTCTATTTTGGAAATCTGGGATTTGTTTTATTAATCATAATATTTTTGAATTATAATAATATTGTCTTTGAGATCAAATTCACTTAGCTCCTTTGTTTTGCGTATTAAATTTTTCTAAATTCATTTTTGATGAACTTCTGGTTTTTGGCATGGGTCACGTGCGTAGCTTCTTCAGCGTCTCTAACGTATTTCGCCGTTGGGACTCATCAAGTGTGGATGTAGTCGTTTTCCTTCCTTTTATTTCTACTTTCCTTTAAATTTTATAATGTAGTTACACACCTATTGATTTTTTCTTAATCAGTAATGTGAAGGTAGCTAAGTCACTTTCATATTTTAAATTTTTAACCTTATGTTTATTATGTATTTTTTAATTATCCCTTTCCACCAAGCATGAGGGAGGTACCATGGATTTTGGGCCTCATGGGGATATTATTAAATTAATTTGTAATCCTTATTAAAATGGGTTTAATCTTTTACCCTTTTTTTAAATTCGCCATTCCTAGTGGTTTGGTTTTTGGCAAACTTTTTTATTTTAACGTTCCAAGTGTACAATGTAATTTAACTTGTTATTTTCTCCTTTTAAATGGTATTGTTGTTTAATTTGTATTTACTATATGAATAATTTTTTTAGTTGATCCATACAGGGTTTTGTTTCCTTTTTAAATGATTTGTTAACTTTTTAATGATTTTACATCAATAATGGAGTCACCATATTAAAATTTCGTTCTTTACTTGTTTGTGTCTTTTGTAGTGTAGCATGTTTTGAATTTACATATCACTAAAAAAAAATTATATTTAAATACATAATTTGTATATACAATAGTTTTTACACCATACAATTTACCTCTCCTCTCTCGCTATAATGCCTTTTTGAACCAGGTTAAATCTTTTTTTAGTCTAATGCCCTTTTAATTCCAGTCTAGTTTTTTTTATGATTGATTTTTTTTTACTTTGTTGTGCCAGTTTTGTTTTAGTCCTTTTTGTACAACAATAGCATTCTACCGGTGGATATTTGGCACAAATCTATGATTTTTGTGCATTGTCATTATTGTCTCTAAGAATTTTAATCGTTATTTTTCTTCTCTTTTCTAAATTATACACATGTATATGTATGAAAGAGTGAGAGGAGAGTCAGAGTGTTCTGAAACGCAATACTATAACTGTAGATCCTGTTGTAGGGTAGGGCCATCCATGAGAATATCATTTAATGCCACTCCACTTGATGATTTAGTAGAAGCGTCAAAGATGACCCATTTCTTTGTGGACGTGCTAATTTTCTTGTGGACAGCATAATGAGGTAAATAGAACGCTGATTCCATAGTAGCATTGCACTCTGACCTTGGGTTGGAATGAGATGCTAGCAACAGCTTCATATGGCCTAGACCCTGGTATTCCTCCTTAAACCTTACACTTTTTTTTTTCGAAGAATTTCTTTCTTGCAGACTTTCCTTCCCAGATGTTTGAATCTGTCCTTGGCACCGATAATGGATTCACCCAATGAGGCGTGGTTTGTCCTTTGAGGCAAACACACGACGAAACGTCCTGTTACATCCCTTGATTATGCTCAATAAAGTGCTTCTCCAATATCTTTCCTCGTTGGTGCATGGAAAATATACAACATATTTTTGTTCCCAGAACCGTTCCCGCTACTTGCTTAGGTTAGGCTCATTTAACAAGACGAAAGTATATGGAAGATCTTGGTTGCTTGTTTCCGGTACTCGTTGGCATCCTTCCAGCAAGAATCCAACCCAAAAATGTATCCTGTAGTACAGGGTGATTTTAATCACGTGTCCACCGCCCAGCCTTTAGTAGGTGCAGGGACAGTTCATAGCATAAAAGCATGTCTACATGACCAGGGATGTGAAACTGGTCATCTGCTAATTTAATGTCATCAGGGATACACCAACCACCAACGTCTAGACTTGTATCTGGTATAGCACCTGTATAATTAGTAAGTACATAACATGTTACATTAGCCGAGTATTCTGAAAACCCTGACATTAATTGTACGTCTGCGCTCTGTGAAGCTGTAAATGCAATGTCATTGATCCCTGCAATTGGCAATAAGTTGCGCTGACATCGTAGTTCTAACAGCTGAGCAAGTTATTCCGTGATGAAGTTCGACTGTGAGCCACAATCAAAAAGGTAATCTGTAGGGATGAGTGCGATCCAGGTTGTCCTTGACCCTGATGATCATTGTAGACCACTGGCGCATCCAGGATTCGTTTGTGGGGAGGGGGAGTTAGTTTCATTGACCAACTAAGTGGGGTTCATTGGTTTTTACCGCGGTAAATTTGAAAATTTAAGTACTGAAAATTGCAAATGCATCAAAAGAAATACAATAATATCCAAAATAATTAAATATGTTTAAAAATTGTCATAATTTTGTAATTATTAAGACTATAAAGTTTTTATGAACACATTTTTATCCATGCGTATTGTTAGAATACACAAACATGCAAATTTCAATAAATAATGTTTTGGAAATTTGATTTATAAGATTATTTTATGAACTAAAATCTAAAATTTTAAATAAGCAGCTTGCACTAACTCTTAACTCACAAAATCACTTTTGGACTAATTCACTTTAGTCTTATGTTTATTTTCCCTGTCTTCATAGAAAGTTAATAAAGAACTTCATCCTCCCAATGTGGAAAAATCATATCTGGCCAAAGCTGGTCCATATCTGGGCCAGATATATCAAGACCTGGCAAATTCCAGTTCTGGGCCATATCTGGTATTTTTCCACGTGGGTCCGTAACTGACACCACTGGATGTATGTATATGCAGCCCATTAAGTCTGTCTTCATTTGTAGAGTTCTTTATATATTATTTCAACAGCTCTATGGACGAGAAGGGGGTAGGTGGGTAGCGAGGTCTGAGGGAAGGGTTTCAACTGGCTGCGCCAGTGCTGTTGACAATAATACTTGAGTTTGGGCTAGCTGTTTGAGACTATAATAACTGCTTTGAGTAGGACTTAAACAATCATTGCCTGGTTGTTTGCATTCACCTGCACCTTTTTAGTCCTGGCTGTCATGCTGTCCACCATTTTTGCTTGGCCTAACTTCGTTCTTATGCACACCTACTGGCACATGCTGTTCATTGTGAAATAATGTATGGGGAGGTTCGCCATAATTTTTACTTTTGTGCGTGCTAGGACACTCATTTACACTGTGACCATTTTGTAAGCAGTTGAAACATAGCCCTCTTTGTTTGACATATTGCTTCTTATCATACAAACTGGCATGTAATAAATCATTACATTTGTACAGACTGTGTGTGTGTGTTATTGCCACAGTAATGACACTGCCTTTGTGAAGTGCTTATTAGTAAGGTGGTGCGGTGAGGAAACCCCGTCACCTTGAAATTAATATCATGTTTGCCTAAATTGAAATGTTCATTATCAAAGGGCCTAATATATTCTAATGGCTGCGTTCCTAAAATTAAATGAAACTATCTAATTTGGGGAATAACTTATCAGAAATTGTTATCTCCAACTCTCGCCTTGTCATAACATCAATTATCTGTGGGAAGAGATGGACAAGAAGTAGGTCATGTAAAGCTATGCCAATGTTTAGCACCCTAACTAGATTTTAGTTATTTGTTGCAGTGTTAATGAATAATTTATGTAGTAATTATACTGCTGATTCCTTCTGGACAGGTTGAATGCCTAGCAATTTTGCCTTATATGAGTAAATGCGATAAGACGTTTGTTTTGGTATCCATCCATGCCACTGAATAATTATCTGCCGTAAGAGGTAGGTTCTGTACTAAATGTGTGGCCTGACCTGAGAATAATAACACAAGACACTGAAATCCGGATTGTAGGCACTTGTTCGTTCTCATGTACCATGACCTTGAAACTGTCCAAAAAGTTTGTCCATTTCTCACATTCATCATCGAAAGTAGCTAGTCTTATTGCAGGTAATCGTATGCCTGAATTATTACAAGAGTGTGAACTTGAATTTACTGACTCTTCTGACCCATTATTCAATTTGAATTTAACTACATGAAATTTGTTCCAGATTTCATTTAATTTCTGATAGCGCACTTTTACTTCATTTATGCTTGTGTTTCTTTCATTAAATTGATTTATAAATGTTTGCATACGTGTGAGGCTTTCACTTAAAAGACCACGATTTCTGGTTAGTGACTTAAGTTGTTCCTGCACCATAATTATTTAAAAGCAATTATGAGATGTCAGAGAATAATACATGCACAGAGTGACCTTTTGCAAATAACCTTTTTTCTAACCTTCTAAGTTAACTTGCTATAGCTGGCCAATCACGTGACTTCACAATATTGTTGCGTGCGTGCGCTCTCTCAGTCTACAAAGCTAAGATATGTGATTGTAATGTTTATATCCAGCGAACAAAACCCATGTGTTTCTTGAAACATTTCATAAAGGTCAATACTTATAATATATTGTACTAATTTTCTTTGCCGTTTATTTTGACTTGTTTCCTTGTTAAACCAAGTGTGCATGATCATAAGAAATTCATCCATCTTGAATTGAGTTCCTTTCAAGTTTATAGGACGTTAAAGAGGATGGGGTGTATAAAGGTTTACCCGGGCTCAAAACTATGCTCAAGGTGGCCATGATTATTAGGTGTTCTGTCTTACCACAGGTCCATTCCCTTTGTCAATGAACTTAGACCACCACTGCATCTTGACCTCTGTCTCCTCCTTCAGTGCCCAGAATTTTCTTCTTTCTTTCAAGTCATCCAATATTTGAATCCTCCTTCCTAAGCTTCTCTTTGCCTCAAATGTTCTTTCTATGACATCGTACAGAAGACAGTTCCTCAGAAGGATATGCTCGATCCAGTTTGCTTTGTACCGATGAACAATATCCAAAATGGCTCACCCGCTCTTTTAGGACTTCCTTATTTGTTACCCTGTCTATCCACCTTGTCTTCTCAAGTCTTCTCCAGCACCACATTTCTAAGCACTTCAAGTATTTCTTTTCCATATTCCTGAGAGTTCACGTTTCTGCTTCATTTAGAATTTTATCGGTTTCTTCTTAAGTTTCACACTCAACTTGCTAGCCAGCAGCAGTAACCTCTTCTTATTGAAATCTTCCATCGTCATGGCTATTCTAGATCTAATTTATTAGGTGCAGTAGACATCCTTAATCAGCAGACTTCCCAGGTTCTAGAACTGCTCTATGTTTTCCAACTCCTGGTTTCCAATTTTGATTTTCAGTGGCACTTCATTTTTATAAATCCCCATAACTTTTGACTTTTCAATATCGTTCTCCACACCATATCTTCTCTATCTCTTCTCTTTCATTTCCTGCAACTCTACTTTATTTTTGGCAAAACCATCTGTTCATTTTGTTGTGTTGATGACGCGTCCTCCTATCCTGACATTTCCACGTCCCTAGAATACTTCTATGACCAGCTCCTCTCCATACAAGTTGAACAGACTGAGAATGACAAACAGCATCTCTGTATCACTCCTCTTCTTATTTCTACGGTTTTGGTATCTTCACCATTTAGTCTCACCTTCAATCTCTGCCCCAGGTACAGGTTTTAAATCAGTCTCAAGGCCACCTCGGTCATAATTTTGAGCCCGGGCGAACATTGTATTTAGCGCCTAATACTCTTTATCGTCCAACAACTTGAAAGGAACTCATTACAAGATGGATGAATGACTTATGTTGAGATTTAGCTGAATTAAATACATTTATATTTTAATAAAGCCAGTTTATAACAATTTTAAATGTAAAATTTGACAAAAATGCACACTATCACTGCAAGCAACGGTATTTCACACTCATTCTGTTTTGAAAAAATAACCTCTCTCTCCAACTCTGGTTAGGCCAGATCACTAATAATTGTCTTTGAAAAGTTTAGCAACGACATTTTCATTTTAATTTAGATGCATTAACCTCGACTAATATTTTGGTCTGACAAAGGGAGTAGGCCATACTTTCTCCCATTAACGCTCTATCTCTACGCCATTGGTTTATTGCTATGCCATGCATAAACCTTTTGTTTTATCTTTTGGTGAAAGTAAAATAATTATATGACAAGATAATGTTTTTACCTTTTCTGATAAAGCTTTTAATAATGGTGCGATCGTTATCCTCTCTTGTGGGATTATTTAATGAACGCCGCTATAAAATTCACATTCAATTAATAATCAGTAACGTATGGCGCAATAAATTATATACTTAAAATAAATGCTTCATTCTAGAGTTAAAACCAGAGCACAATCCACTACAGCTAGCTAGACATCTTGTTACTTGCTTAGTACAGTCACTAGGTTGTAAAAACCACAGTTCATTGGTCAGTGTTTAGGAGTTTATAATGTGGGGGAGATTTGGGGCGAGTTTGTTGACCCCATAAACACTGTGCAAGGTCTTTAGAACCTTCCTAGCTGTGACTGCTGTTTACAAGTGGCATTTCTATGAATTTGTAAGACTGACATAAGATCACTTGAAAGAACAATTGATTCAATTTTGTTCAAAAATGAACCAATAATGTTTTTCAAATTAAAAATTTGTTCCATATAACTATGGACTCGTTGCAGGGCTATAACACCAAGATAATGCACTACTGGGTCTAACAGTGACACAAGTCATAATAAATAGGAAAGAAAATTAGTACAATATCAGATATACCTGAGCAATATGTATACATTTTTGTAAAGATTATTATTTGTCGCTTTTTTTAATACGACATCGGTGGCGTAGCACCC
>CABFVX010001550.1:13756-54581 GCA_902151425.1 Timema shepardi | reverse complement strand
CCCCCCAAGATCTCGGCACCCATGGCAGTTGCCCCCCTCGCTCGACCCTGGTGTGGCACTGATCAGTTTCTATCCCTCCAGTTGATACCAATCTTGGGTATTTACATCAGTTTCTTCAATTTCACTCTATCAAATGCCTTTTGTCAGTCGATCAAACCAATGTAGTCTTCTTCATTGACTTTCAGCACTTTCTCTGAAATTATTCTCACCATTCCGATTGAATTTATGGTTTCAAATTTGTCTTCTTCCATCACACTTTCTGTTTTTCATTCCAGAAGCTTGTTGAGCGTTCTTGCCACAAACTTCTCATGAAAGTTGGTCCAGTATAAATCACTGTATTTTTTGGGGTGTCTTTCTCTCTCTCTTTTTTTTTAGAAGAACAATCTTTACGTCTAGAAAGTTCTTCAATCAGTCTTCTGTTTTAATGGTCATAATTATAAGTTTTTTCAGTTATGGATCTGTTGTTTCCCAGTTTCTTCAGATCAGCTGGTATGTCATCATCTCTAGCAGCTTTACTTCTTCGCATGTCCTTTATGGCACTCTCCACTTCCCTCTTTAAAAATGCAGTTTTTTTTACATATTCATCTACTTCTTCAATCTCCAGATTCTTTAGTTGATTTTCCTTGGGATACAGTTTTTCAATATATCTTTACCAAATCGTTAGATCCTTTTTACGGTCCGTCCATTAGTCGACCGTTGAGGTTTTCTTTTCCTAATCTTATTGTATACCTTAGTGCGTAGACCTTGATACTTGTATTTATGATTTATTATTTATCTTTGAAGTTTTGGATATTTGGATGTTTAAACATGGCTCTTTCTGTCTTATCTGTCAAACAACAACTTTTATCTATAGCGAGTGTCGGAGGTACTCATAGAGAACAAAGTGACAAGTATGTTCATAGTTTAAAATATTTGTTTAATATTATATAATATTTAATATTTATATGTAAAATACATATATAGGCCCTATGCTTGATTTCTATTTCCATTTTTTTTTAATCTTTACAAAAACAATCGGTTGGAATATTTTGTAATTGATTTTTTTTACTAGGGTTTACAGATTAGTCTAAAACAAAATAAATTCATTCTTCTTAAATGCACAGGGTATAGCGCATTACAAGTTGAAATCATGTCACTACCTCATCTTAATTTATAGCTTTAGGCTAATATTTTACAGTTTTTATTTTTCCTTAAATAACTTTCATTATTCTTTTAGATTATATATTTGCAACTTTTATTGCTCCTTTAGAATCAACACCCAATTGTGTGATACACACTTGAACTATATTCGAGCTGTACAGTCACACCCATCCTGAGCAATCGGGTAGTTGGGGATAGTAGGCCTGAGAGCCAAGGGTGAGATTCTTTTTTTATGTGTCAAATTATTAGAAATTTAAGGTTTTATAGCACTTAAACACACAACAACATTATACAATTTGCGATTTTAACAAAACAAATGTGAAGAATTCTAAATCACACAAAAAAAAATGTATAAAACTCTTATAGTTCACCCAAGAAACTTCCAGGAACTAATATCATTGAAAAATTGGTAGGCCTACGGTTAAATAATTAAATCACCTTATCGACCATACATTATCCCCAATAGTGACAACATATGTATTTATTAATACATGTTAAAAGTTCTACAGTTTTATATTTTAAGTAACATACCTAATTCTTGTAAATGAGTAGCATAATTATTGTTTTACATCTTGATTAAAAAACTATTGAACGTCTTCTTCCGAAACCCTCAAAAGTAATTCCTCACAGATCTCAAATGTGTGGAGCAGATCATCAAACATCTCAACCGTGCATGAGCATAGATCATCAAACATCTCAACCATTTATGAGCCTAGATCAACAAACATCTCAACCGTGCATGAGCATAGATCAACAAACATATTAACCGTGCATGAGCCTAGATCAACAAACATCTCAACCGTGCATGAGCATAGATCAACAAACATCTCAACCATTTATGAGCCTAGATCATCAAACATATTAACCGTGCATGAGCAGATCATTAAACATATCTACTGCCTAAGAAATATTTTAGCATGCGATAATATTTTTTTAGTAGACTACATGACATTGAAAACGTTTTGTACATAAAAAAAAAACCGAAAATAACCTATGGGTAACCTTTTATATGTCTGAATAAATAAAAATTTACAAGATTAAACTAACCTTTCATGTGTGGATGTATACAAATTTTTTATTAACTATCTATAAGACTGTGCTTAAAAATAGCAAAGAGGTGAGTTTTCTAAGAATTTTTCTTAATGATCAAGAGTTTTTCACAACATTTATATTGCTACAATCGGAAATTTGCTTATGGTATGTTGTTGTGTGCATAAGTGCTAGAAAACATAAAATTTCTTATAATTTGACATAGAAAAAAATCCCACTCTAGGATCACACTATAGCCACATAGGCTAGTTATGTTAGATTGCGTCCAACTGTAGAAATCAAATACCTCCTTTATATGCATATTAATCTATGTTGACACATTCAGAGTACACTCGGACAGAGCTCACTCGGAAGCTGCACGCGCATTCACTCGTATCGTGTGTACACCCAACACTCTGGACGGCGTCATCCGATCAGAGTATACTCAGTTTGTGACCAACCTTTCAAGCTTACTCGGATCGAGGAGCATTTCAAATATGGCGGAAAGTGAAGGCACACTTAAAAGACCTAGGAAGTGGATTGAATCAGAAACAATTAACTTTGTTAAGCTCTACGAGACTGAGGAAGTTTTGTTGAATGTAAGGTTGAAAGCGTATAAAAATAAAGATGTCCCAATCCCTTAAAGCATAAAATCCTTCATTTTACTACAGTCAGAATGGTTAAAATATGTCCAAGTGCACTCGTAACAAGAAAAAACACTTATAAACTCGGTACAAGTATACTTCGTTGGAGTGCACTCGGTCTGAGCATACTATGACCATGTCAACCTAGCTTTATGAAGGGCTGAAGACCATGTTAAGCCAGTTTTTTTTGTTATATTTTTCAATTTAGGCCCAAACAAATTTTAAAAATTTATAATCAAATGAAATATCTCTGTGCGTAAACACAAAGGTCCCATTATCTTACAGACAAAATCTCTTATTTAAAAAAGGGTGCGAAACAAACTGCCAATTTTGTATTCAATTTTTGAGACGTCTCTTTGGGACAGTTTTAATACTCGTGCAGTAATTCCAGCTTGTTGTAAGAGGTAACTAATTGGAGCAGGTGTTCAAGTCACACACCCTTGTGGTATCCCCATTTGTGTGTTAGGCCTGGGTGTGCTGAGGGACTTCCTGTCAGAGAGGTAGTTTGTCTCAAATCTAGTTGTTTGGGAAATTGGTCAAACTCAATCTAATTGATAGTGAGCGATTCATCCAAAATGCTGATAAAGTTGCTTCTTTTCTGAGTTTAACCCCACTCTTCTTGGGCTGGCATTTTTATATGTGTGCTACCATTCCAAACCTCTTTACAACCTCCTTTCCAACCCCTCCTTTCCAACCCCTCCTTCCCAACCCCTCCTTCCCACACCCCAATGTTGGCATCATACTACCAAACCCTGCAGCCTTTCACAGGGGTGAAATATTGATAAGAGGAAAAAGAAAAAAGATAAAAAAAGGTAAGATCATTTAGCCCTGTTATGAAGGATGTACCAGAAATTACAAGATTATTGTCTGTCCATACCTCGAGTAGATAATGGGGGAAATGAAACCTTTTCAGCAACTTTAATCCATGATGAAGTGATTAATTAGGCTACCAAAGCAATGACACTATTTAAAAAAACATAATAATTGACTGTCCAAAAGGGGTCTATTACTAAAGATATCTATCTTCGTGGATACTAATGTAAAGGTGAAGATGGAACTAGACAGGTTCTTGAATGTTTGCGAGGGGGTGGTATCTTGACTTTGACCTCAACTGTGCGAGTATTGAGAAAATCTGAGCTTTCTCCTCAGAATGTCACTGAAGTTTATCAAATGACAACAAAAAGGAATGGTCATCTGAAGAACATGGATACTTTGGTTGTATGTTCACTTTTCTGCTGGGTTTGTTGATTTAAATCACACATTAAAAAAAGTCTTATGATGTAAATCAATTAGACTTGGAAATATTAACACACAGGTTGAAAATCATTGTAATTACAGGAATGTTTGTATGGAGAAGACCACATTTCATTTAAATCTGTTGTAAAATGGTGCCAAGACACGGGAATAAACCTCAGGACCCTTGTCTTAGGACACCAAGGCTATACCAATGAACTATTCAGGACTAGTCTCATGCTCAGAGTCATTCTTCACTCATAATAAAGGTTGATTTTATGCTGGATGTGTGGAAATTGTCAGCTACACTTGAGTGATTAATGGTATCACAAGCTGTCATATACCACAGCTATCTGTGACTCCAGAGAATGACCCTGATTACAGGACTAACTCTCTCCACTTTCACCTTCTTAGCTTCATCTTGTTTTGTTGCGACAGTTGGATGATTGAAAATGTGAGCAATGAGACTTAGGTTGTCTGCCAGTCTACATCAGCGCTCCCCAAACTGTGTCAAATAAAATAATCATATTAAAGTTGTAAAAAGATGAAACTTAATCATATCCTACAAATATATTATGACCCAGTCCAACCAAAAGGAAAACAGATTCAAACGGTGGTTGAAGGGGTGGCAACACTGATTCATTCTCAGACAGCCGGTGCAGCTGCACATCCTTGTGCTGAATACAGAAATAGCCACCTAGGGCTAGTCTCCTGTCTAGTTGTCACACTGTCAGTTGTCTGTTGTTTCCTTCGTTATTTGAGACACTGTTTTCTTGTGTGTGTTCAAACATGTTTTGCGATTGAGATAGGTTATTTGAATCGTGACTAAGCCTTCATGATTTCTGAACATCAGTGTTATATTAATTTAGTAGAGAATTAATTAATGGTGTTGATTTACTTTTTATGGCTTGGAATAGAAAAAATCTATAAATGGCTAAATAACCAAATGACTCACCCATCCACTTCCAGCACTATCTCCCTTACACAAGATTCTAATAAGTTAGCCAAATAAAAGATTATTTAAATCCTGTTAAAAAACTAAAAAGCCTCACAAGGCGTTAATATGACCTAAAGTTTGGATTGTCATGAATTGAAATTCCCAGTGAGCCTTGTCCACAATGTGTAGTATGCTATGAAGTTGTTTAAAAACATCCTATGAAGCTGCCTTTGTTGCACAAATCACAAGGACCTCTGGATATTCTTAAGAGGAAAGAGAATGAGCTTATAGGCCAGAAGAAAAGGTTTTCTGGAAGCAACAAAAGAGCTGATAAAGCTTCATTTTTAGAAAGTTTAAGAATATTTAAGTGTGGTAAACCCCATATAATCGGGGACAATCTTGTACTGCCAGCCACTAAGGACATTGTTGTCTGTGTTTTGGGAGAAAAGGCAGTCAAGTACTTGGACTTTTGATCTCACTTTCAGGTAATACTGTTAGCTATAAAATGGAACTAATGGCCAACAAAGTTAAAAATATACAGCCTTTCAACAAATAAAGTCCAGTTTTGTTTTGTCTTTACAAGTGTATGAAAGCACCTATGTAACCAACTTTTCCTAATTGATGGTGTATTGCTGCTTTTTATACAAAAATAAACTAGAATAATAATTTTTATTTCACATACTTCCTTCCGCAACAACATCAGAGGACATATTTAAAAAACTTAACAATTTTATTACAAAATATGTTTTGTATTGACTAAAGTGTATGGGTATATGCTCGGATAGAGCTCGTGCAATGCCTGGAAAACGTGGAGGTGTTTTGACAGGGATTAAAACAATCACGCTATATTGTTTTTATTCACTGTACCATACACATGCAAGCATTAGCAAAGAAAGAGTTGCCAGATGAATTAAGAATAATGTCCTCAACAATGCAATAAAAATTAACGTTATCAAATTAAGAGCATCGAATTTACAGCTTTTTCACCTTTTGTACTTGGAAATGAGAAGTATTCATGAAATCCTGCTTATTTATATGGAGGGTAGGACACTTTCAAAAGGAAAAGTCCTAACCCGCTTGTTAGAGCTTTGTTCCGAAGCGCAAATATATCTTGGTAAACATAACACTGAAATAAGAGGTTTAAGCCTACTGACAAAATTTGATTATTGGAATTAGCATACCTCAATTACAGCTTTAGCAAATTATATGATTTAAAGGCAAACAAAACATACAACTCAATTTTCAGTGTTTGACAAGGTTAGGTCATTCAGAAGAAAACTTGAACTTCTGAAATCTATTGTTGAAAACGTCAATATGGAACATTTTCCAACACTCGAAAGCTTTGTTTCATTGATATCAGTATCCTTAGTGAGGTATTGTCAAACTTAAGATTCACTGTAATTAACTAATCAAACAATTCAAAGAATACTTCACAAAGGATAATGCCGAATTTAATTAGACACAATCCATTTATTATAGAGTTGCTGCCCAACAGTTTGAATGTGGCTGATCGAGAAGAACTAATCGATCTATTATGTGATGGTGAGTTGAAAATGGAGTTCAAGCACTATGATCTCAGCGAATTTTTGGAAAGGATATATTTAAAATCCCTTCTTCTACAAAACTTGATTTAAAGTTCCAACTGCCCTTTTCTACAACATACCTGTGCAAGACTGGATTTTCAGCGATGCTGTCAATTTAAAACATGTTTAGGAATAAACTTAATCTTTAACCAGATCTTCGCTTAAATCTAAGCAACACTGAACCAGATATTAAAAAACTAGGCAAAAATATTCAAACACACCTTTCTCACTGATTACTTTATTTATACATGTTTTACGACTAATCATTTTATTCACAAATTTGCTAACTTTTTTTCTACACATTTTGTTATTATTCAAAGACTAATAAATAATTTTCATTTAACATAGCCCTTTGCCATATTTTTTGTCTTTTTTATATTTTTATATGACTTATGCACTTTTATATGAATTGATTGAGTAGAAATCTTAAATTATTATAGTTAAAAAAACTGTAAATAGGTCTCTCTTATGTTTGACATTGTGTTATAATATCCCTGGGTACCATTAAAAATGTACTACCAAGATAATAAATATTCAACACTATCTTAGTGGTAAGGCCTACTCCAAATTATGGAAATTGTTTTGGTGGTATACCATTCAAAAAGTTTGGGAACTGCTGGTCTTGATCTTCCAGGCATTTTTTGGTTTTCCACTGGATGACTCTTTGTTCATTTCTTCCATCGTCGCCAGGTTTAAGACCATTAGGAATATAATTAGCTTCACTCCTGACTGTGCCACAATACTCAATTGGAATGAAGTCAATATTTTATATATTTAATCTACCACTTCTTTGAATCTATGAATGTTATAGTGAATGCATTATAACAAAAAGTTAATTAGTTACTACCTGCCTCGGTGGCGTAGTCAGCTAACGCGCTTGTCGTGTTGAGCTCGACTGCTGAGGACGGGGAGATCGAGGTTCGAATCTCGGTCGGGTGAACTGTGGTTTTTTTTTCCTAAATGGTTTTCCACTCTCCCTCCATGCAAATGCGAGTTCACTTCCTCTAATTCAACCCTCCCAATTCCTAATCCATTAGCGTAATTAGTACTAAAGCGTATAACCCGAACGGGTAGTGAGACGCGGTGCTAAATATTATTATTAATTAGTTACTATTTCTACATTCTCTTATAGTTTCTTTTATGTTCATTATTTTTTTGCCAAGATTTAAATTAAAGATTTGGGATTAAGAACTAAATAAAGATTCTATGTCGTAAAGTAGCGGATTCCGCCCATATCTATGTACTACTAAACCAATATACTATATTCAGACATTTGCTATCAATAACACTGCCAAGACAAAATGTTAGTCACAAAATAGATATAAAATATGACTATTGTATATAAGAAAAAATCAAATCTCAATTTAAAAAATTTGATCTATTTTTTAAATAAACAATTGATTAAAATTTTCACAATCCAGCAATTAGAAAAGTTATCAGATTTACTTTCACATATTCATACACATTATGTTAAATAAGTTGTCTCCTGCTTCGGTAGCCGCTGGGTCTTGCAGTAGGATAGACTGCTGATGAAGGCGAGATCGAGGATTGAATCTTGGTCGGGCGTACTTAGGGGGGTTTTTCCAAAACATGGTTTTCATTCTCCATGCAAATGTTGGTACACTTCTTATTAATACAACATACCTATACCCTAAAAACCATCAGCATAATT
Source organism: Timema shepardi (assembly GCA_902151425.1). Lineage (NCBI taxonomy): Eukaryota > Metazoa > Arthropoda > Insecta > Phasmatodea > Timematidae > Timema > Timema shepardi. The sequence goes on along the minus strand of CABFVX010001550.1, from coordinate 46,343 downwards.
AGTACATAAGCATACAACTCAAATGAGTAGTAAGATACGGTGCTAAAAATAAAAAATAAAATACAGCTCTCACTTTAGATATGTTATCAATAAAATAACACTAATAATATAGTGCAATGTAATACATTTTTACCACCATAATTGTATTTGTATTTTCTAAAAGTTCCCATGAAAACTAGACTGAAGTTATCCAACACTCAAATACTCCAATCTTGTAAATCAAAACTGTTACCATATCTAACAGTCTGCCCTCTATTATTCTTGTTTTTAGGTTATTGTGATGTAACTTATAAGTAAATTAACAACCTGCTTTAGTGGCTGCATGGTCTGAGGCGACACTCTCATAATAGACTAAACTGCTGAGGACAGGGAGACTGAGGTTTGATCCTGGTTGGGTGTGCTAAGGTTTTTTCTCAATACAAATACCGATAAAATTGTTAAAAATTCAACTTTTCTCATCCCTCTTTTAGAGTAATTAGTACAAAAGCATACAGCCTGAATGTAGTAAGACATGATGCTTGAAAAATAGAATATGCATTTTTAAATAGCTCTATTACAGTAATACACTGAGACATGGCAGTGTCAATAATCCCCCATCAAGACATAAAACAAAATTTAGGGATGAACTGAAGTAGATTTTCTTTTCTTAGTTTTATATCACCGTGTCTGGACTACCTGCTCAGATTATACACATGTATGATAATTACGCTAATGGGTTAGGGATGTAGAAGGACTCATTTTAGAGGTAATCTACCTGCATTTACATGGCAGGATAGTGGTAAGCTCTTATAAAAAAACACCTTCACTAGTCCCGACCGAGATTCAGACCTTGACCTTCTTGTCCTCGGCAAGCCCATCACACACACGAGTGATACCTTAGATCATTTGGCCACTGAAGCGGGTTGGAAGTAATTTAATGCTGGAGCGCAAGTACGACCTACTCCTGATATCTGACGATCTTGACACAAGATAGGTATGAGACTATATTAATATGTATAACTGGACATCTGTGTAAACTTTTAGAGCTAAGGAAAGATTGTCCTAGGGATATTTTTTTCAGAGTGTTGTTTGATCCCTTCACTAGGTGAATGCTTGTGCATTTTCTTAAAACACTGACTTTTCAGTCAGTTTATTTAGTCACCACTTTGCACTAGCACTAGAGTTCGTCTATTTCACAATCAAAGTGGTGTTATCAAATGTGTTTTGCCCACGCCAAAAATAGCCCTATAATTAGAAATAGTATTTTGGGCATTGTTGTCGATCAAGGGCATATACTAATTTCTACTTTTCTGTTGTTGAATAGGTATCGGGCATTACTTGAATCACTATTAAAAGTTTTGACTGGAGATGACATCGTGGAGGCATTGAAATCTTTCATAGATGCAAGTGAGTATTATAAATACATTAGCCTGAAGTAGGCCTACCCTGCTCTGTCTGAGAGAAACAGCTTAGGGTAAAATTAGTGAAAGGGCCTAAAAGTAAATCTAATAAAAATATTTTTAAAATAAGGGTAAAAAATGTAAAAAAGGATTAAAAGGGTAAAAATGGCACTAAGGGAAAGAAGTATATTATTATAGTGTGAAAGGAGAAAAAAGGGTAAATAGTAAATAGGTACAGTATATTTTCTTAGAATTTTGCTATCATTTTTAAACTACTCCATTTACATGTTTTTAACCATTTTTACACTAATTAGCTTTTTTAACCTGAGAGGCCTAACTTTTTTTGCACTTTTCACCCCTTTTACCCCTTTTCCACATTTTTTTATCTTTTGATACTTTTTAAACCTTTTCTCCACTAGATACTTTTTGCCCCTTTTCCTTTAAAGCCTTTTGGCATGTTTAATCCTTTGTACACATTTTACATTTGTTGACTTTTTAAAATCTTAAAAAAAATTGATTAGATTTACTTTTTACCCTCTTTACATGCAATACCTGGCTTTGCCTGGGAAATATTTGAAGGTAAAATGGTTATAAAAGTCAAAAGAGTAAAAATTAAATATATGTATAAGTATTTTTTTAAATGATTAGCTATAAGTGGAAAAGGGATTAAGGGAAAAGGGAAAAAATAGTAAGTAGGGCAAAAAGTAAATCTAATGCAAATAAAAAAAATGTTAAAAAACCACACAGAAAAGTTGTGTTTTATAATAGTTGTATCAATTTTCAAAATCATATACAAAATCAACCAAAATTTTTCAAAACCTTATCATAAATTCAGACATCCAATCCAAATATCAATCCAATTTATAATACATTGCATCTTGCACCTCTCAGACTTTTTCGCTTGTATATCTAAATAAAATGAAATAATAGACATTGTTGCAGAAATATTTTGGATCAAAGAGCATAAAGCGCAGGCACATTTTACAGAAACACTTTGAGAAAAAAGGAACATCATTTCTCATCAAAAAGCATAACAATCAGCTCTATCTCTCTCTTGAGTTCCATTTTAAAATATGTATATATATATATTTTATAGCTAAATAAATGGTACAGAACTCCACACAGACTTTCTCGCTCTATTATTTAAAAATGGAGATATTTACTCAAAACTTGCAATATAGGTGAAACAAAATATTATACACTAACAAATCCAAGCATAAATTGCTCTATACTTATGTAAAAAAAATAGAGTTCCGGTTTTAAATTTTATTTTTAAAGAATTAATGTCCTTATTATTATGTTTGGGCCAATAAAAAAGATCAATATTGGGTCCATAAGGGTTAACACTTCGTATTAAAATTTTGACTTTCGGTTAGAATTTTTGACATTTTATTAGATGTTGCTCATCTTCAGGTCATTGCATTGCTATTAAATTCCTCATTTATAAATTTTGACAAAAAAAATAATTTAAAAATTGACTATTGAGTCTAAAATGGAGATAGATCACTGTACAAACATTTCTCCTAACGGGTTTAAGGAAAAATAACCTAAACGTTTTGAGAGACTTATATTTAATTACTCTATGGCATTGGAGAATTATTGCGTTAAAACTCAAGTAGTATATCTTTAAAACCAAAGTTCACCAAATTATATTAATATATTTGCAAATATCTCAGAAACTGTTAGTTTTATAAAAATATATTTCAAATAAAGTTTTATATTTTTAATAATACTAAAATTTTGCAATTATGAGTTATTTAGTATCTCAAATAATTGCAGCGATATGGAAATTTCCGTTTCTCTAAAGTACCCTAAAAGTCATTTTCATAGGAAAATGAAAATAGCCATTTTATTTGTGATCTTAATCAATGCCTAGATACAAATTTTAATCAAAACCGTTGGAGCCGATTTTAAGAAAATCACTTTTTTCTCTTTTTGCTTTTTATTAATCTACTCTTAATTTTAGGGTTAAATAGACATACAGACAGATGGCATTGCAAAAACCACTTTTTAGGGTTTGGGGGGTCATGAGACGTTGAGATTCATCAAAATCTCGAGTTCAATTTTTTTGACGATCACAATACCTCTCTACCTGTAAGATAGTGAGAAAGTAAAAACTACCTATTGAGTTTACAAAAATATATTTCAAATAAATGCTATTTATTTTCAATAGTCTTACAACTTAGCTAGAGTAAGTTATTTCGTATCTCAAAGTTGCAGAGAAATGATCAAAATCGGAGATATCCGCTTGTGTAAAGTGCCCTCCAAATAATTTTCCTTGAAAAATGAAATGTCTTGTTAAATGATTACACTTTTCCATACTTTTTTTAAACTCCTTTAGTGTCAGGTTTTTAGTAAATTTAGTGTTTATATATTATCATGTGTTTTATGAATTTAGGGCTAAAAATAGGCCTATTATTTTAACTTGATTTTAACTATGTATTTCTCCAGAAATTTCTTGAGAAATATTTCAAAACATTAATTTCTATTTTTATATTTAAAAATATTTTTTATGGCTTATTGATAATTTAAAAATAATATTTTATTTTAAAATATAAATTTTTCTCCAGAAATTTCCAAAAAGTAGATCTGTATTTATATATCCAAAAACTCCTGGAGATGAAGCTCCTTGAAACTGAAATCTGGGCGGACACATGTGAAGCTACACTGTTGTTTACTTTACACCACTGTCAGGCAACAGATGAAAGACTGGACACCTCAGATAAATTTCTATCACTACCTATGACAACATCGATTTCATCCAAGTCACTAAAACTCATCACTTTCTTCAAAAATTAAATTATCTAAAATAAATATCAAAATATCGGCAAAACATTACGAGGAACACAAGCAAAGTTAGACTCTCAGTTATATAAACTATAATTAGTAGAGAAATCTGCTGCTAGAGCACAGTGTAAACAACGGCTTTATCCTATTGCTATCTAGTGGTCTTTCAATGTAATTTTTGTTAATGAAATATATCTTTTCACAGTGCAAGATTCATAATTTCCATAACGATACGGGCAAATCACGTAAGCGGTTAAAGAAAGTATTTTAGATGGTGCTTTTGACAAAATTTGTCACCTTCCTTCACTTGATGAGCCAAGTTGTTTAATATGCCGATCACACTCGTCAACTTGGCTGAAGATGACATATTCGATCATAATCCGGATCAAATTAATTTCTCAAAGTTTCAATTCCTGGCACTACAAGCATCTTGACACCAGATTACTATTTTAAAAATAAGGTTTTTGCAGTTATCTAAATTTGCCACATCATGTCATATACTTAAATTTCTGGTGAATTAAACAAACACAGAATCAGTACCAGAGGCTCCTGCAAGTACATACGCTTTAGGGATAAGCACACACAATTTAGAGAGTCTTAAATCCTGGATATTTTTATATTGATTATTCATAACAATCCTTTAAGTTGCTAAGAATTAGATTTTTCTCTTTAGTTTCTTTTTTTTATCTTTAAATCAAACTGGATTTACATATTTTATTCCAAGGCACATTTTGCTTACTTTATCATTAGTACAGTTTTTCCCCAATTAGAATTATTCATGGACCCTTTTATATTTTGTACAATATAACGGAACCCCTTAAATATTTTTAGTGGAGCACATTTAAAAAAATGCACTACAGATTAAAAAAAATATCTTGGCTTAAGGTTACATACCCTTGAATTAGACAGGGTGAAGCCAACTACACGTTTCTTATTTTATGTCTCATAGTTATGTGCAGCCGTCCAATATATGTGCCTATCAGGGGGAAAGAAATGATAAGGTTTTACATTTAGTTAAATAATAACTATGGTGTCCTATTTTTATTATTATGATAAAAAAAATTCAACATACATTTTAATAATAAGGGTGTGGTTTTTTTTATGCAAATTCTTCTTATATTTGGTTTAATTGTTGACAATTGTATTCACATGTCTGTACTGTAGCCACATCAAGTTGGTTTTGATTCTTTATTTTGTCTCCCGAGTATAGCAAGATGCAGGTTTGCACAAGTACCTGCTGGTATATGTCAACAGTAATATAATTTCCCACCGCGACAGCTCAGGGTATTCTTTGCATAAATGGTCCCACAAATGTGTAAACATCTGCGCCACTAAGTAGGGTGGATTACCTGCAATTCTGGATTACAATTACAAAGGTGGTTTAGTACACAAGCTGGGAAGTATAAGTGACTGACCGAAATATGGTCTTGTCCGCCGGATATAAATGTACCTAAAACAATATTTTTAACTTTTAATGTGTAAAATAAATTTTATTTTTTGTGGCACCCTTAATTTTACCTGACGTAACCCCAATTGGGAAGCACTGCTCTATTAACAGTGCTAGTTTTTTCCTCAGTTTTTTCAAAATTTGTTTCTGATATAGGCTAACCTCATACGTTTTCACTAAGGCTTGTGATTTATTCACTGAATATCCACTTACACTTGACTCCTTTACAATTTTCCTATTGATCAATTATTGCAGCTGAGAATACTTGGAATGACTTCATAATTGTTTTCTCATTGCTTAGCACATTATTGTAACTCATTATGAACAGACCTGACGGTTGTTTGATGCAATGTACATTTTAAATATATATGAATACATCAATGTTTGTAATAGAATGTGTGTGTTCAGTAAGCGATAGAAGTCTTATACACTGCCTTATACACGTAAAACAAATTTCATAACAATCAAATTTTGAAAATTGTTCAAACAATTTGCTAATTTAAAGCATTATTCAATAAGTTTTATGCCTGCATAATTTTTGCATATATTTGTATCCTGTTTTACCACTTTATGTTGTTAATATTTGTGTCAGTTGTGAACGAGAATGTGAGCTTGGTGATTTCACGCCAGATCTTGACGGAAGTGTGCACACACTTGACACAGCTAGATGATAACATTTCTAAAGGTGTCGCGCACTACACCCTTGACAAGGTATGCACAAAGGGCTTGATTTTTATATTAATAATCTTAACACCTTTCAAAAAGGCATGTATAATCAGGAATGCTGTGTAGATCCCTTATGATAAAATATTGACAGGGTGATTTTGATTAAATTTGGTACACACAAAGACCCGTAAGCCCTTGACCATGGTCGAGAGCATATAGTCATGGTACCTCAAGTGTTGACCAATTACAATCCTGGTTTGGTCGAGAGTAATTCATCAATGGTACAAAATCAGAGGTATTAAGAGGGACCCAATAGTATAATAAAAGTATTATCCCAGACTTTAACACATTGCATGCTGGGAGAATATCACAGTACCAACTGTCAATCATTCACCAATTGAGGATATTTTGAATCTTTAATGGGTAAACAAACACTTTTAAAAAGACAAACCTAAATTTGGGTTTGCTAGTTCCAGTCATTTTGCTTCTTTAAGGGTGCTATGTTTTATTTATTCTGATTAAGTAGATTGTTTTTAAAATTCAAATAGAAGGTAGTTTTTGTGTTTATTAATTTAAATATATTATTGAATGAATAAATACCCTAAAATATAGATATCTACAAATTTAATTCAACCAAATCATCCAAATAATTAATTTAAGTTTCTTCATTGTTTAACTAAAGTTCATGAACACAATAATATAATTTAAGAGCTTCACTGTTTGAATTATTAAAATTAGCCTGGATTATGAGGATACTATCTGGCTATCATAGATTTATTGATGACTCATGTCAACAAATAATAAATATTTGGTTTAGTTCTTGAAAGTGCTGTAAGCTAGTTTTGTTGGTGACTATGGTAGTAAAGAAAACATGTTATAGGACACAAAAGAGCTCAGACATAACCATTTGAAGCAATCTTTGAGGGAACATGTGCAAAGTTCAGACATCAGAGCTATGTAAAAATGCACCAGCATATGTTATAGTGCTTTGCATTTTTTCAGAGCTTGTATATACAGGATTTCCCACTCAAAGATAGCCCCGAAAAGTGTCAATTTATATTGACCAGACAAGCCGAAATGAAACGAAACATTGATATGTCCTGCCTGTGTGTATGAGAAATGGGGGGAGGGGNGCCGAAATGAAACGAAACATTGATATGTCCTGCCTGTGTGTATGAGAAATGAGGGGAGGGGGGGGGGGAGGGTCACAACACTTGCTGTAAGTGTCCTCCTTGGGTGTCCAAACACAACAATGCAATATGGCGCTCCGTTACTCCAGAGCCTGAGGAGACGCCGGACATCTTCACAATAAACAAACGCTCTTCCACTGAATACAGATACACGTTCAACACACGCTCGCCCCAATCTGACTACTCACGACTGTCTGCACGTGCGAACAGCCGGCGCAACACTACTGCCATTGTTGTCCATCGGTGTTGCTGTATTTCCTTTCTCTTGGACTACAGAGTATAGCCTCAAAGTGTCGAAGCAATCCTCCAAATTCTACCAAAAGTAGGCGGGGAACATACAGAATACCTTCAAGTGGGATACACTGTACAGTAACTATAGGCTTGCAGATGTGAGCCTAGACACTAGTACGGCTTAGAAATAAGGTGTATTTAGGTCTATGCAAGAATTCCAATAAACATGATTTTACATCTACTACCTATGGTTCTGTTTATTAATATTAGATTTTCTATATCTCAATTCTTGTGAATGTGGGGAATGCCAGGCCTCCACCGTGGTTCGGATTCTATGTTAAACTGTAGGTCCTCCATTTCATCTCACAATCACTCTACCATTACACATTAGCGTAATTAGGTACTTAAGTGTATAACCCAAACGGGTAGTAAGACGCGGTGCTAATAATAATATATCTCAATTGATTCATACTTGCTTTCTGTCCATAGCTTATAGTGTTTTAACTATATGTGCTTCAGAGAAACTTGGGACATACAGGGTATAGGTAGATACACATGTATTTTGCGAGGCAGGTTTCAACGCTCATTCGGTACATTAAAATGGCATCGCAAGATATTTTATGTTAATTGTTGAATTTTTTTACTATATAATACATACAAAAAATAAAAATAAACCAAACATTTTCATAAAATCGACTACTTGATCTTTTAAATGTGAATTATGCTCACTTTTTTTTGATCTAAATGAAAATTAATGTTATCAAAATTCAAAACTACAAATGTTTTCTCAGTATCAGAGGGCGTCGTTCTTTAACTTTGTTGTTTTCCTAGATTTTTATTTAATAGGTAGATCTGTATTATAAAAATAATTTATCAAATAATTGTAAAATATTAAATGCGACAATTTTTTACTTAAAAGGGCCTGCAGGAATAGATATTTTTAGCACCTCGTCTTACTAGCTGTTTGAGTTATACACTTGTGTACTAATTATACTATTGGTTTTAGGGATTACGTTGGCTATATGTGGAGGGAGAGTGTAGAACCATTTAGGGAAAACGACCCTTAGCACACCCGACCAAGATTCAAACCTCAATCTCCCTGCCATCGGAACTCTAGTCTAACACATTAGACCACGCGAACACCGGAGCTGGTACAGAAATAGTTTGAAATGTGTAAAAATATGGATGTATTATTCCTAAAGTCTATCTACCTTAGGGGTGCAGGTAAGAAACAGCTAACAGAAGGTTCTTTATGCAAACATTGGTTGTCAGTCACTAATGTCAACCTTTTTGGAAATTATTATTACTTTTTAAGTAATACCATATTATCAATAAAAAGTGTTACTAAACACCTGTATTAACACTTCCCAAACAATTACTATCTAATTGGCTTTTTAGTATCTTATTGGAAGAACAAATGATATTAATAAAGGGATCATGTTTTTGTTATTATTATTAGCACCCGTTCGGGTTATACACACTTACGCTAATGTGTAATGGTAGGTGTGATTGCGAGATGAAATGAAGGACCTACAGTTTAACGTGGGATCCGAACCACGGTGGAGGCCTGGCATTCCTCACATTCACAAGAATGTTTTTGTTATCGCGGATATGGCTAGAAGAGATATTTTAGCTTGGTACATGAAACTATAAATTAAAGAACATTATATTCCCACTTGTATCTTGTCATAACTGGCCACCAAAATAAATGTTTTTTTATGGTTCAAAGAAAGAGCTATACAAACTATGAGTTTCAAAATAAAAGTTTTTATTTTGTAAACAGACTCGCATCAACACTACCAAAGATGGTTTGACGATGTCATCAGCTGCCTTCATGTTGTGTGGTCCACCATCTTAATTTGTGCAGCCTTTTAGAAACTCTTGTTTGTAAAGCATTTTTAAGTGCATCATAGAAGTCGCATCCACAAAAAAGAATCATCCTAACCGTTATTTTCATAAGTTTGTGTTTCACTCATGTAAAAACAATTTAAGTATAGGTATAATTTAAAACAGATGGTTTGTTGTGAAAGTTTCGACTGCCGAAAGTGACACCAACTCAACATATGGACTTGCAGATTGTTTGGTTTGGTTTGTCGAAATGTTGGCACCAGTGTCAATACTGCAAACAGGGTCCTTGTCCCTCCACTTCCAAAAAAGAACAGTGCTTGTTTAGCTCTATTCGATAGAAGACAGCCTCAGTCAATTTGTCGAGAACAAGTTGCATGAACACAGAGATAACTTATTAGTTGTGATGTTCAACAATATTACAATTAAACACAGATCTGGTAACTTTTCGTAGCTGTCACTTACCTACACTCCTGCCATAGGTAGTGTATACTCATTGATCTCATTTAACTTTGAGTTAATTTGTCACAAGTTTTAAACAAAAAAAAAATTTTATTTACTGACTTTTTATACTGGACCCAATATGCAAAATTAAAAACTTGAAATTTGATCCAATTATAGTGTAGATATCTAAACACATTGATGTAATATAGTAAGATCATCATCATCATCATCATCATCATCATCATCATCATCATCATCATCATCATCATAATCATCATCATCATCATCATCACCAGCTTCGGTTGCTGCATGGTCTAACGCGTCACTCTCCTCTCATGTTAGACTAGATTGCTGAAGATGGGAAAATTGAGGTTCTATCCGGGTTGGGTGCACTGAGTTGTTTTTTTCCTAAATGGTTTTCTACTCAAACTCCACGCAAATGCAGGTGCATCTCTTCTAGATTAAACCTCTCTAATCCTTAACCCATCAGTGTAATTAGTACATAGGCGCATAACCCGAATGGGTAGTAAGACATGCTAAAAAAATTATGATCATTATCATCAATGGTTTCCAACCAATGCCAGAGTCGGTTTAGTAAATTGCTTCCATTCTCCCCCTCTCACTTGCTCTCCCTCACTAGTAAGAACATGATGGCATGACGGTTGCACCAGTTATTAAAACTGTTTTCATAAAATATTTATACATCAAGTGATGTAATAATCGGCCATCACCATTAAAATAATAATATTAATCTAATTCATTTTATAATGTCAACCGCAGGTAGATAATATGTTTGTATTTTCTAAAACACTCCACTACATCCTGACTATACACATAATTAGCTATTAAATGTTGAGATTACACTGTACACTAGGACGATACAATTTATATCGTGCGATCAATGCAAGGCACGACTTTTATCTTAAGATAATCTTGCTGCATACAAAAGAAAGATGCTCTTTAGGCAGGAGACATATTTTAGAGTCGGTTTATCAGTTGCAATCATGAGTTCTTCGAGTTAAGATGATGTTCCCATGATGTATTGGTATTTGAAGAACAGGATAAGGAAGTGAAGGGAGTATTGGATGCATCCATATAATTTAATTAATATGCAAGACGGTTCTACAGTAGTTTCAAGAGAACTATCTTAACACAAAGAAAGATTAGAATGAGTCCTGAGAGCTTCCATTTCTTATTGCAACTCGTGACTCCTTAACTTAATTAGAAAAATTAAGAATGTTTCTTCAACCTGTCTCTACCTAAACACATCACCTTGAAATATCTTACGATACTGAGCAAAGAGACTTGCAGGGTGGGCCGCTTTAATACACATATCTTACAATAGATGTCGCCATCGTACTGGTGTATACCTGGTTTTGTCACTTCCATACAGTTTGAATGCACACAAGCAATAATTATCTTATAAGAAAATGATCTCATATCGCCTACACGATATGTATTGTATCGTCCCGGTGTGCATTCCACCTTAGAAGAATATGAGAATGCCAAAAGTTTTAAACAGGGGACACAAGTAAAATTAAATGTGGGTAACAACCTAGTGTTATCTCATCCAAATAAGATAACTTAAGTCGATAGCCAGAAATTCATTTTTTTCCAGATTGTGTTTCCTATATATAGGCCAAGCTTTTATTCAGTGTTTTAAATTTTTGAGAGTTTATATTTTATGTATCAGGTTCAACCTCGAGTGATATCTTTTGAGGAACAAGTGGCGAGTATTCGGCAGCACTTGGCCGATATCTATGAGCGTGAGCAGAGTTGGAGGGAGGCAGCCAATGTTTCATTCCTCTTGAAACTGGACAGAAGTGAGTGAAGCCAAATATGGGATATAAACGACCACATGGTTGTCTATTCAACACACCACCCGCAAAGGTGGTCACATATTCTATTGTGTCACTCTCATGCTAGACTCGATTGACAATGACTGGCAGATTGGGGCTTAACCTAAATAGGCTCGCATCTCCCTCCATGCAAATGTGGGTACATATACTCTAAATTCTACCTTCCTCACCTATACCCCATTAGGGTAATTAGTGTTTGTGTACAAACCAAACAGGTATAAGGTGCTGTGAAAACATCCTTAAAAACCCTGACTAATGTTTGTGCCAAAAATAGTATGTAGTATGTTTGTGTGGGGAAGTTAATTTTATATCAAATATATTTAATAATCTTTTATACATTATTTAGTAACATTGTTACAAGTTGTACTGTTGTATATTAGTATTTAGTAACATTGTTACACGTTTTATTATTGTATATTAGAAAAACTGACAATTACTGAAATCACTTTCAAATAATTCTGCATATACATGCAGTCATATTGTTATTGAATATATTCCTCTGCTAGTGCTATATACAACTTTAAATATGTGTAAAGATGGTATTTTAAATATTTGGGTCACCAGTGCTATTGGAATCAAATTGGGTTAATGAATTAATGTAAAGTGTAAGTTCAATAAAACTTAACACAATGGTAATGATAGGCATAACTGTAAGTTATGTCCAGGATAGTTATCACTGTGGATTATGGTAATGATAGCTATAACTGTAAGCTATGTCCAGGAAAGTTATCACTGTGGATATGGTAATGATAGCTATAACTGTAAGCTATGCCCAGGAAAGTTATCACTGTGGATATGGTAATGATAGCTATAATAACTAATATGAATATATTTTCCTCTTAAAAGCAATGTCAATTTAATTGATTGATTAATTTTTTCATTCCATATTTTTAATGTTGTTTGTTTTTGAGATACAAATTAGTTTATTTGACCCTGTATTTGGTATAATACACCAATAAAATGGTCGTGCTAAACTTTTTTTTTATAAACACCTAAAAGCTATGATTCATAAATCAAATCATTTTTAATCTATTTGAAAACCTTTAAAAATATGATTTTACAATCAATAGGCACATAAATGGTCGACATTTAATAAAGTGACAAAATAAATTACTTTAAATAATTATTCAAGTCTTGCAATAGCAAATTGATTTCTAAACAAATATTTTTTTATCTCAATTCTTTTGCCACAGTTCAGTATTTAACAAACTAATTTAACTCATCACCTTTATTATAAATAGAAACACTACTTATTACATAATTTTAGAATGTTTTCTAAAATGTTAGTCAATTTTCATTCAGACTTAGTGTTAGATCTCTGCAACACATCTATGTAGATGGACTGAATACAAATTGCCTTGTTTTAAGAAACAATAAATAAATGCTCTCCAAGCTGTGGTGGTATTGGTTCAAGTCTGGGGAGGGAAAGAGTGGTCCATTACTATGTTTATTATATCTCTACAGACAGTATTCAATAGCTATGTATATTATATCTCTACAGACAGTATTCAATAGCTATGTATATTATATCTCTACAGACAGTATTCACTAGCTATGTTTATTATATCTCCTCAGACAGTATTCACTAGCTATGTTTATTATATCTCCTCAGACAGTATTCACTAGCTATGTTTATATCTCCTCAGACAGTATTCAATAGCTATGTTTATTATATCTCCTCAGACAGTATTCAGTAGACTACAAGCTGGAGACATACTTGAAGATAGCCCGATTGTATCTTGAGAACGATGACTCAGTGCAGGCTGAAGCTTTCATCAACAGAGCGTCTCTTCTACAGGTAAAACAGATGACTTATCCACTCATACACATTAGCCAACATTAAAGTTAATTCAGGCAGCTTATAATAAGCATGTGTGATTTATTTTTACATATGTTCTGGACCGGTATTTGGACCCAGTATTTTTTAATGATCAAGCTTAAATAAGAACCTGAGTAATATGTCTTATGTTTTGTACAATACATACAATCTGGGGCCTGCTTCCCAAATCTACAAGTCTACAATTTAAATTCACAAGTTAGAATTCAAGGTTTTATAATTGTAAATATAATGTGTTTCATAAGGAAAATATTTTGACATGTAGATTCTAGTGCAATTGTAGAAAGTATTTACAAGTCATCTCTTTTATCTATAAGTGAAATATTAATACATACAATTTTGTCCCTATTGTTACAACAACCAAAAAAAGTACACTCTCTGTTTTAAAATGATTTTGTGATAGATTTTACCAAAAATTAAAATATCACTTATTAAAAAAATGTATGGAAATGAAAACATTTTGTAAGAAGCTTCCTAAATTTTAGTTAGTATGCATGAAATAAAGTGCATTGAGCAAAAACAATTGGTAATAAATAAAATAGAATATTAGGAAAATAATGATAGAGGACAAATAAAAGTACAAACTATAACACATATTTACACACACATCAATATTTAAATGCTATTATAGCATCTTCCTCAGGAAATTTTAGTTAGGAAATAAAATAAATGAATGAATGAAGTACACTATATTAATTTTCTTATTTATTGAGGCTCAACACCATTGCAGGGAACTACACAATTTATTTTTTCATGAACTAAAATACAATTGCTGATTTATTTTGTATAGCAAAGTTGACCCATATCTTGTAATGTAGTTTCTCAGTTTTCAACAAACTCATTCGAGACTGTTCATACGTGGTCGTCTCCTAACCTCAATAACCCATTAAAATTGCAATTGTAAAGTATTTTTCCTTTTGGTTGAGAATGGTAGAAAATGTGCTTGTAATTTAGAAGTCGCTTTAGGGAACCAAATTATAATCTTACTTGTAAAAAACAGTTGTAAATAGTAGAGATGGGCCACTCGAATCTTTGAATCCTCGAATCCACCTAATCCTGACAAGTATTCGAGGATTCGGTATTTTATTGGATTCGATGATCAAATCTTTCACCTCATAAACAAAGGATAATATTTTGATTTTTGAATTAAAAAATTACGAAGTTAGGCCTACTTGAAAAGCACAACTTAATTCGTAATCACTATTTTGCTGGGCAAAAGAGATAAACATGAATAAAATCTTCCTTTTTAAAAAAAAACAATAATTGTTAGGTGTAGAAAATGTAACATGCCTAATAACCTACCCTTCCACCCCTATGTAAAACTTGGAATCAACCGTTTCAGCGCATACTTACTTCTGAAACTTTCACCTCACGAACATATCTTGTAAATATTTTAATGAATGCATTAAAGCTCTTCAAAAACTGTAAATCAAAACTAGAATTACAAATAAACTCAAAATAAATAAAACAAATTATGGCTTTTTTTAAAGAGAAATAACACATTACACATGATACATAGTCAACCGCCATGACGTAAATGTTTACTCGCCAGCGGCCAGAGTGATGATTAAATAAACATGACTTAACTCTTACTACCCAACTGGTTTTAATTATCTACAACTATGCAAAGAACCCCAATTTATTTCATACAATCCTTAAGTTAGATATTTTGTTGGGTTTCATGAAAAATAAATACTGTCAACAGTTAGACACTGATAAAACTGTTTATTTACGCCTACCGGCCTACGCCCAATGTATTGTATATCAATTATTTGTTTAAAATTGATTCAGGTAATCTGATCCTTTAGTAAGTGCTATTGAGTTTTAATAATCGAATAACGACTTGCTAATTCATAATTTGTTTTTAAATTGATTTTAACTAAGGGTCTATTATTTTTTTTCAAATATGTTATTGGAGTAATTGTAAAAATATTCAAACGCAATTTTGCCTAGTAAAATAGGAATGAACATATTGCAAGAGTTGAAAATATGTTTGTGTTTTGAATAGAATCTATTCTCAGAAATCGATATATCGCAAGAATCGAATATAGATAATAGATATAAAAGAAAATAATAATAATACATACCTAAGCATTATTGAGTTCCCTATTTCCAAAGTATGTTTATTCATTAGTCTTTTTAAAAAAAATCTGTTTGTAATTTTATTTTAGCTTTCTTATCAAAATAAATTATAATATCTCAAGATTATTAAAGTTGATCAAAAGGTAACTAACTAGGCCTAATCTGTTTGTGTTTGTTTATTTCATATGTTTTAAAAAAAAAATTAACTCATTCTATCAACACTTAAAAATAACTTAAAGACTCTCAAATTTTGATTGTTTTGATTTATAAACAATAATATGAGTCTAGATTGTTTAATTTGGCTGGATTATAACCAGTATTTTGTGAGAGTTGGTTGGGGTTGATTAAAATTGAAAGCATGATTGAAATAAATTTTAATTTACTGCTTAGGCCTATATTGTGTAATGTAGGTCTATTTGTAAATCATTAAAATTTCTAACAATTTGCTAAGATTAGGATTAAAGATTCGAGATTTGAAAATAAAATGTAGATTCGGATTTGAGAAAGAGTTGATTCGACCTACCTCTAGTAAATAGTAAAATTTCACTTTTAATTACAAGTGTTTACTTGTCGCTTTATTAAACAGGTCCTTGTTTAAGTCAGGGTTTCTATTGAGTCATGAAAGTCAACAAAGTCATGAAAAGTAACTAATTGCAAAAAAGGTCATGAAAGTCCCTGAAAAGTCACGAATTTTCAATATTTTAGTCATAAAGTCACAAAAATATTGTTGAATTTCCTGCACATCGTAACAACGTGAATGTGTTGAATGTCAAATCACCCATTACCCATGATGCCATCCACTAGCCACAAGTTGCCCGATTGTTTTTACCGAGATACCAAGGACAAAGTTAACAATCGCCTTCTAGTTAAAGTTTAATGTTGCGTGTGAGTGCATTATATAATGTTCAACCATTTACTGAAGGAATTTTATGGCCATAAAAAGTCACTAATTTTTGTTTCTTCAAATCAGTAGACCCTGTAAGTGGAAGAGGACATAAACAACTTAAATTTGTGGGACAAATAAAATACACTATTGTTATTATCATAATTATTGATAAACTGTGCCTTTACTACATGCCGGAGCTTAAGTAGAACATCAAATACTTAGAAATAATCTATAAAAATGGTTTTTCACTCATGAGCAGAGCCCGGATTTTGATGACATCATCTTTTTTTTTTTTACACATCAGACAATGTTCATAACTATATCAACCTTTGTTTTCCCAAATATATATAATATAGGTAATTTTTGGTAATATTTTATCATTTTTGGAATCTTTTGAGTTATTATAAGGCATTCTTGTCCAATAAGTATTTTTTTAGAATAGGCTACTATAAATAATTTACAAATGCATACATTTTTTCTCAACACCTGGTTGTTGGAATAAGAAGATAATGAAGGCATTGAGCTTTGTATCCTCTTTGCTTGCGTGGTTATAATATACACATTCCCGGTGATACACTGTGACTAAGCTGGAGAGGGTTGTGTCGGAAGGGAGTAACTATTACTTATGAAGCAGATATTTGTAAATCATTGCTTATGTACTTTTTAACCAACAATTTCTGTCAAATGCGTGTTTGGTTTAGTCATATTCATTTATTATGAGTTTTTGTTCATATTAATAATAATAATAATAATATTTAGCACCGAGTCTAACTACCCGTTCGGGTTATACACTTTAGGTAATAATTACGCTAATGGATTAGGAATTGGGAAGGGTGAATTAGAGGAAGTGGACCCGCATTTGCATGGAGGGAGAGTGGAAAACCATTTAGGAAAAACCACCCCCAGTTCATCCGATCGAGATTCGAGCCTCGATCTCCCCGTCCTAAACGGTCAAGCTCAACACAACTAGCGCGTTAGCCAACTACAACACCGAGGCGGGTTTTTGTTCATATTGTTTGGTCATTTTATAGGTCATTTTTTGATAATTTTAGGTAAGCAAAATCCAGGTGGTGGTTGAGGTACAATGTCAATAGGGTAACAGAAACCCCCACCCCCTCCCCTCACAACAAACATTGGACAATAAACTGTGGTCTTTACAACCCAGGTCCTGCTAGAAGCAAGTAGCAAGCAAGGCGATAGGATAACTATTGGGAAAAAAAAATCACATTTATTTTTACAAAGCATAGCTTATGCAAAATTAAATAAATATACTAGATATAAATATTTCTAAAATAATAGTTATATGTAATAGAGCACTAGGCTAAATCATGGTTAAAATTAGGAGAGAAACCCATAACACTTACCTTAGTGATACTGGACTAGACGTTGTTTAGTTATATGTTAGAGAATATTCTCAAATTGAAAACGGCAACCTCTTTGCTAAGGGATGTGAGACAATTTATAATCAACAAGATCATACATTATTACAGCAGACATTTTAGAGACCATTGATTTAGAACTGAGAAGAGACTAAAAAAATTAGTAGGTACGAAGATTTGGTTTCCAAGCATCATTGTCTAAATTCTATTAAAGTGCATTAGGATTTAAAAACCGGTTTTAATTCCCATGTGAGTATAACAATTCACCTGATTCCCTCCTGCCAAGATCTCAGATCTGAATGGTGGGCCCATGTGTCACTTCATTTTACTTTCCGTCATTTTTGTTTGCCCTGCATATCACTACTCGTCACATTTAATTTACATTAATGGAGTATGGTTGGGTAAGGTAAAATTTAGAGGAAATAAAGGCCTACTTTAATTTGCGTGGATGAAGAGTGGGGAACCATATATGAAAAACAGCCCTTAGTACACTCAACTGGGGTTGTTCCCCGACCTTCACATCGCTGGTAAACCAGACTGGAAGATTTGTAAGTTTGAAAAATGACACCTAAACACAGGCATCAAGCCCGGCACTAGGTTCAGATGTCACTTTTCAAACTTATGAATACATGATACTAGATGCTTCGTTGTTCATGTACAATTAGTTGTACAAGTGTATGTTCTCCAGAATAGAAGATCTTGACATTTAGACCACATGTCCCCCCGCGTGGGCCTCTTTCTCTCTCTCTCTTATGTGGCCAAGAAAGAGCTCACATAATCTACCTAAAGCTCTGAAAATGTAATTATTGGGATGATCGGCAGTTTGTTGTATTTTGATATTCCGTTTGTGTCTTATGGATTAGTAACTATCAGGACGTTCATATTTGTTTGTGTTTTGTGTATACAGTAGTTTAGGTTAGCTCAAGAAAGAAAGGGTATGGCAGGAGAGAGCATAAGCTTTATTAATCTAGCATCGGGGCTCAGGGAGAGGGGTCCATAATGGTTTGAGAACCCCTGTGCTAGAGGCACCATTGTCTAATTATTTCCTGGGGGAGAATATACAAGACCCCCCCATACCCCTCTTAACTTCAAATGGTTGAGGGCCTTTGGACTCCAAATCCTCCCCTGCGACTATTTAAATACAGCATACCTATTATTAATACCCACCTCAATGGCGAAGTTAGCTAACACTCTAGTTTTGTGTTGAGCTAGACTGCCGAGGACAGGAAGATTGAGGCTCAAATTTCACTCGGGTGAACTGGGGGGTTCCTAGATGGTTTTCCACTTTCCTTTCATGCAAATGTGGGTTCACTTCCTCTAAATTCAACCTTCCCAATTCTTAACCCATTAGTCTACTTAGTATTTAAGAATATAACCCGAATGGGTAGTAAGGCACGGCGCTAAATAAAAATAATATAAGCATACCAATTAATTTTCTCATAATACACCATTCTATAAATTATTTCAGTCCATTAAGTTAAAAGTGAATAATTCAGTTTTTAAAATTTTAGGCGGAGTCCAAAAATGAACAACTACAGGTCTATTATAAAGTGTGCTATGCCCGTGTGCTGGATTACCGGCGGAAGTTCATCGAGGCTGCTCAGCGCTACAATGAACTCTCCTACAGATGCATTATCCATGAAGAAGAACGTCTCACTGCTCTAAGGAATGCTCTTATCTGCACTATATTAGCTTCTGCAGGTCAGACTTTTAAATGTTTCATTCACTTGGGTTATGTTATATTATATTGGGAGGAAAGAATATTTAAATGCTAAATATGCATTATTAACACATATAATAACTATGGTTGGCTAGAGCAATTACATGCACATGACGGATTAAAACTGACACTGCATATGTACCAAAATTGTCCAATAGCACTTTGCAAATCCCTTAATGTTCTCTTCTTTCATTGTTTAAAATATTCCAAGATAGTGATAGGAATTTCAAGTTTTTCTTATTTTTCCTCCACACCCTCCTTTCTTTTCCTCCCTCTATCCTCTTTCAACCATTTGAATTCTTCGGATAGGGGGCACTCTTAGTGGCAAAATATTTCACTCCCGGATACCAGTACCAAATTTAATACAGTTCTTCTTTACATATTCAAGAACCGATATCAATCGAGAGACGCTTCCCGAAAACCCTTGCAGCGGTCTGTGATGACGTCATCAAAATGGTTGCTGCCTAACATTACCTTGCAACTTTTACCCAGTTATATTGCAAGAACCACTTAATCAATAATGAAATGTTACGTCATATTTGTTTACATATTTAAAAACATAAATCAGCCTGACCTTGCTGTGACATGTGATGGCATCAAAATGGTTGGCAACTTGATAGCACCATACAAACATCACCTAATTATAGTTCAATAACCACCGTATCAAAATTTGAAAGTAAATTAAATTTCCTAAAGAAATATTTAGAGAAATTATGTAAATTCGATATTAAGTGCGATATTTGTCATTACATGTGAAACTACGTAATTCATTAATATAACACAAAATCAAGAACTTTTCAACTGAATTGGTTGATAACAATAGTTAGTTACTGGAGGTTTACGATGCGGTTACCAATGAATCGTTATCAGGCGATTATTAGTGCATCAGCAATTAATCGTAATCTGCGATTATTATGTCGATTAATCTTCTTTTAAAAAAAAAATCTAAATAAAAATGTTCTTGGTTTGAGTTTAGTAATACAAAACAAACAAAAATAACTTATATACACGCTGCATCTGGGTTGCAGGCTATGCAAAGATCACATATAGGTTCATATCCTTGATAAAACTAACAACAATCTAGTTCCAACTTTCGCTGGTTATGCATAAAATATATTTTTGTATGTATGCAGTCTTTTTGTATCAGTTACATTAAGTGTTATTATTCTCTTAAGCATATTTCACTATAGTTATTAATAAATAATTGATAATCAGGATTAATCAGTGTAAATGATCATAGCATGAACAATTATTTAAACAATTGGTAATCGGTTTTACTGAATTGGTACACCTCTATTGGTTACAATCATTTCTGTAACAATGTCCTTCACAGGCACATAGAGGTGGTTACAATCATTTCTGTAACAATGTCCTTCACAGGCACATAGAGGTGTACAATGAAGTCCACTTTTAACACACTGACACCTTGAGCAGCTGCGCTAGTACTAATGGGTGACTAGTTATTTGCAGTGTGTGCTGGTATTGTTGTCCATACAGGTACATATGTGAAGCCATCACTAGGCACATGGGTCCAACAGCGTAGGGTTAACTGTCAGACAATTTTTCCAGATGTCACACTCCAAGATTACTTGTTTCAAATGTTGTTGGTGGGATTTTGTCGATTCCTCCAAGAGTATTTGTCTAGCCTTATTAACATCTTATGCAGTAGATGTTTGATACGTAAATACCACAAAACGCTGAAGCACAGAGAATGCAAGACTTTTATACGTATGTGTTGTTGGGATGTTTAAAATATTCTTGGAAAGTATCATCAACATCTCGAAATGACACCCATGCCCTCTAAGCACTTTTTTTTACCAACACCTAAAAGGGAATAAATCGTGCCTCATCCTGCGAAACAGTTTGAAAAAGGGAACCAATCTTGGTATTTCACAGGGAAGTTGAGTGTATAATTCATGAACAGGCAGATATTGGGCATTCCTCCCGGTTCCGTACTCAATCCAAGCTCTTGTAGGTCAGAGATCTGGGTGATATCGAGGCTACACTTATTCCATCAACTGAAGTAATTACTGTTCCTTTATATGTGCATAGTACATTCTTCCCATCTATTTCCATTGTTGTCAAATTATTTGCTAAGAGGCAAAACAGTTCTTATTTATTTTTGTTTTCTCTGAGGAACCTTTTGAAATTCATGGGTATTTTCCTTAACTCCAGGTTTTACAGATATTCTATTAGCTAATTCTGTCGACTGTCTTGTGTCTCTCTTTAGACTATCTTTCAGGTACTGGTCAAATATTATACCATTTCTATTTACTGATTTCAGTTTCTTCTGGACATGTGGTTGAATCTGACTGTACTGCTAAAATGTTGTAGAGCTCCTTGGTGGAAACATGAGCAGGTGCTTCAGGCCGCAATCTGGCTGTTGTGATAAATGCATGAAACAATGTCAAATGTACTCATAGGTTTGAGGGGTTTTCCGAATTCAGAAATTAAAGGGGGGTAAGAGTGGTTTTTATGCGAAAAAAATTGACGACTTGATCTCCCCCTTGACTGCCAACATACCATTTGCAGAACACATTGCTATCCCTCCTCAGTTATGTTATTGTAATCAGTCAAAATTATCAAATGTATGGGATTTACATAGTAATTTTTTTAAAGAAAATTTAAGTTAATTTTTTTTTCGTGTTTGTTTGCAATTGGAAAAATAGTTCTTGAGCTACACTTATGTAATGGCTGTAAGGTACTCTGGAAGTGACTGCCATCTTGATGACGTCATCACAGGCCACAGCAAGGGTTTCTGGGAGTGTCTCCCAGTTGATTTCGGTTCTTAAATAAACAAAGAAGAACTGTACCAAATTTGGTGCTGGTATCAGGAAGTGAAATATTTCTACATTATTTGCCTCTAAGAAGCAAGTTAGTAGGGATGGCCGCATGGTCTTGCTTGAAAAATACAAAGCTCAAACATAGATGCTTCCAAAATATATTAGGTTTGTGGTTTAAGTTTTCATTTCACTTTAAGTAATCAAGTAGTACTTTCACTGCTTACGTGGATTGACCACACCTGCTTGTTTTGAATATGTTATTTTAAATTATTTTCACAGTTTGTGTACGTATATGTTTGTGTTCCCTTCGGCTTGTAGCATTCATGACTGTCCCGAAGAAGTTAGTTATCTGGGATAGTAATCATTGTGCATTCAACAAGGAACTGACCTACTCCGGTGGCCATATGATCTAAGGCGTCTCACAATATACTGTACTGCCAATGACATGGAGATTGGCGTTTGAATCCCCATCGGGTGTACTGAGGTTTTTTTTGCTAAATGGTTTTCCACTCTCTCTTCATACTGATGTGTGTACACTTCCTCTAAATTCAACCTTCCTCATACCTAGCACAGTAGCATAATTAATACATATGAGTATAACTGAAGCAGGTAATGAATGAGGCACTAAAAATCAACAACTAGAACCTGGACTGGAAATCGGGGTATAAGAGAGATATTGTATAGTCAATTTTTGAAAGCAAGTTGTGTAAGCACTACTGGCTGACTATGCCTACCATAGCTTCACCAGAGCCTGTTAGCGTCAACTACCATAGCAGTCACGGGGCTCACTTAGTCCCTGCAGGCAGTCCCATACTAACTACTTCATACCGTTGCCGGTGTCCCTTGACTTGGACGAGTTGTTGACCTTGTGGCAGACTGGAGGGGAGAAAGGATATGTTAGAGAGCCAGTGGCTGGAAGCTGTTCATCAACAACATCATCAACATCAACTGTTACAACCCTGTGGCAGGACTAGTTTTGTAAAATGCTTCCATCCAAGTATTATTTTCTGTTACCTGCTAATCCCATCTCTTTCATGGTCTCCCTTGTGGTCTGTTTTTTACTTCATCATCATCATCATCATCATCATCATCATCATCCGACATTTCCACCTCCACAGGTCGTCTGGCACAGCCTCTTCCATTCCTGTCGATCGTTCCAAACTTCTCCCTCGGCCACCCATCTCCAGTCTGCTCCTTTAGCTTCCATGTCCTTCTGTGCTTGGTCCATCTTCTCCGTGCTCCTCCAATAGATCTTCTACCCATCTCTTTGTCTTATAAGGCTTTCTTAGACATTCTGTTCTTCTCTATACTCATCACATGACCTGACCACAGTAACCTTTTTCTCCTCAGTATATCTTCTAATGGTATTAACATTTAAACCATCCCTAATTATTTAATTCCATATCCTGTCTCTTCTTGTTACATTCTCAATGCCTCTTAGGAACCTCTGAGGTATTGAGGGAAACATTGAGGCATTACTTTATCTTCATCATTATTTTTGGTATTCTTTCATTTTATATCCTCATTACATGACAATACCATACACAAACTAAACAACACAATTGAAGTAAATAAAGTACACTATTTAAGCATTTTCACTACATAATTTCAACTAATTTTTTTTTTCATTTCCTGCAAATTATTATTTAATCAATTTTTATTTAACACATCAGAAAAATGGTTACACATCTTATAGTAAGGACACTTATAAATCAAGAGAACCCAGTCATCAGAACTGGCACTATAATTATAAAATATAAATTACTAGAGATGGGTCGAATCCACTATTTCTTGAATCCGAATCTACATTTTATTTTCGAATCTCGAATCCGAATCCTAGCAAATCGTTATAAATTTTAATGATTTACAAATAGACCTATATTACACAATATGGGCCTAAGCTGTAAGTTAAGATTTATTTCAATCATGCTGTCAATTTTAATCAACCCCAACCACCCCTCGTAAAATAAAGGTTAAAATCCAGCCAAATTAAACAATCTATACTCGTATTAATTTTTTATTATTTAGCATCTTACTACCCGTTCGGGTTATACGCTTTAAGTACTAATTACTCTAATGGATTAGGAATTGGGAAGGTTGAATTAGAGGAAGTGAACCCGCATTTGCGTGGAGGGAGAGTGGAATACCATTTAGGAAAAACCACCCCCAGTTCACCTGACCGAGATTTGAACCTCGATCTCCCCGTCCTCAGCAGTTGAGCTCAACACGACAAGCGCGTTAGCCAACTACGCCACCGAGGCGGGTTTCTGTTAGTTGTTTCTTGTATTTGTTAGTCTGCTGAACTCCAATTATTTATTTAAAATATGACGACTGATTTCGTTTTTGGAAGCCTTGTTAACCAAACTATTTTTTGTGTATGTATTAACTATTTTTGACTTTCACGTTTGTGTGAACTGATACACTTGTATCTAAAATATGCACACTTATGTCATTTTTGTTACCACACTATTTTATGGTCAATATTTACTATCTTTGACTTGAACACTTGTTTGAACTGATTCAAAGACACCAACTATTTACGATACCAGCTACTTACTAAACTATTTTATATTTCAATATTTATTATTTTTGTACTGTAGGCTACAATGATTTTTTGACGTTACACATTTGTGTAAAATAAATTATGCCAAATGAAGTCATTCTGCATTCTTCTGTTTGTGTTTGAAACAATGTTCCAGTTTCCTTCCTTATTAATTTAATATTAATTATTTATAATCTCTCACATGAAAATAATTGCAAACGAAGGTTAAAATACCCTTCGTATTAATGCATACATAAATTTTTATCATAAATCCTTTGTATAGGCCCTAAAAACATTGACGAAAGACATTTTACCTATTTTGCTACAAAATGCTAAATTTCCAATATTTAATGGTAAAAAAACTGAAAATTAATGCTAT
Source organism: Timema shepardi (assembly GCA_902151425.1). Taxonomy (NCBI): domain Eukaryota; kingdom Metazoa; phylum Arthropoda; class Insecta; order Phasmatodea; family Timematidae; genus Timema; species Timema shepardi. The sequence goes on along the minus strand of CABFVX010001550.1, from coordinate 20,887 downwards.
TTTACACTATCTATGATAATAATACATAGATATATAACCCAAATGGGTAGTAAGATGTGCTAAAAAATAATCAACCTCAGTATAATGATGAATTTTGTGATTTTATGTTCCCCAACCCCCAACGAGTGCTGTATGTGCCTGTGACTAGCTACGACCTAAATGGTTTGATTGATTTTGTCCAAACTTGATATTTAGATTTTATAGTACCATACCTTGAGGCATTTTTTAAAATTTTCACTCTAACCCTCAAATTAAGGAATATTTACTGATGACTGATTTTTAAAATGTTGTCACATACTTGACTTTATTAGAAAATTTGTTTGATTGTGTTGTCCCATTTATTTCTAAAGCCATTGATCAAATGACTGAAATCTTACATTTGGTCAGTATGTGGTACATGTAATCAAATGGAACATTGTTTTGAACATTAGTGTATCAGCGCTGGATGTGGTGTATACATATTCAAATTAAGAATTCCATTTTTCCTAGATTCATGATCAAGCTTGTGTTTATTATTTAATTATTACAGGTGTCAAATATTTTAGTTGGTTCTTAATATGTGTGAAAATATAAAGTTAACTATGACTGCCAAAATTGAAGAGGAGAAGCGTGGGACTGGTTTTTGTTCGCTCATTGGGACTGGGTGTGTTTGTCCCTCATATTGTCCATACTGGCTCCAAAGCTAATCTTATGGATGTGTGTCGGAAGAACATTTTTCCTGTGATAGAATGCCTCGTGTCGATTAAATTAGTACAGGTTGGCCCCAGGAAAGGAGAGAAACCCCTTCAATCACATACAAAGTGGTTGGTAGTTGCACCCACCTTTGCGGCACAGTAATGCACTAGGGACATTTCCACTGTACCACGGGATCTCCTGGGTCCTCCACTTGTTGAGACCGTTAACATGAAGTGCTATAATCGAAGCATACAAGTGTTGACCTTTGGCTATGATGTTAAATGGTTAATAAATGCTTGCAGTAGTCAATGTTTTGTCTTTATTATACTATAGCTTACCTGAATTATATTATAGTACCTATTTTTTTATTTAACTTTCCGATAAGTTTGGCCTAGTGCAACAAATATATAAATATATATAAAACAAAATTGACTTGCTTGTTCCTTTTGATGTTAAAATTATTTAATGATAGCTTCATTGTATATTAAAAATATTTTATTTTCTAGGACAGCAACGAAGTCGTATGTTGGCAACTCTGTTTAAAGATGAACGGTGTCAACAATTGCCTGCTTATGCCATTCTTGAAAAAATGTATCTGGATCGTATCATTCGGCGTTCAGAACTGCAAGAGTTTGGAAATCTACTGCAACCACACCAGAAAGCATCTACCTTAGATGGTATTTTAATCAGTATATTTATTTCATTTGTTTTTAATTAATTAATTGTGTTTAACTTTTTTATATATATTGGGAAACTATTTTGTTCTTTCTTGATTATCAAACTTTTGTTTCAAATAAACAGTGTCAGGGAACTTCTTTAACATTCGTATTGCTATTGTTTGTTCCAGACATCAAATGATAGGTATGGTGAAAAATGTAGTGGGTTGTATACTAAGTGTAGAGTAAATACCTTACCTCTTACAATTCGAGGTTTGCCGACAATTTAGGCTCAACTTGTGTGATTTTTGGTCCTATTAGCCTTGCCAGCAATGAGCTGACAGATCTGACTGCAAAGGAACCCAAACAACTCTTTCCTAGAGCAAAACTGAATGCTTTGTTTTATCTTCTTACTAAGTGAAATGTTCAAAGGCATGCTCTCATTAGTTGGTAAATGCAGTTGACATGTCAGCTCAGCTACAAATGAATTCTGCATGCCTAAAACATCCTCTATTAGGTGGGGTTTGTCTTAACTGGAGACATATGTGAATTACGTATCCTTCAACTTGATAGACTACTTTCTTATGAATGAAGCAAAGAAAAGGCAGACCTTGAAGATCAAGTGAATACTAAGTGTGTCCTTAGATAGTGATCACAGGTTGTTGGTGATGGACACAAAGGGATGGGCATGTAGGAGAAAGGTACTAAGACAAGAAAGAAGAATAGGGGTCTGGAGTGACCTGGCAATCTAGGGGTAAGGTGTCAAACTTCTGTGCTGAGGGTCCGGGGTTCAATCCTCGGTCCTGACATGGATTTATCTGATTACCAAACCCTTCCTTCACCTCTGACAAGACATCTTGTGAATGTGGTGGAATGCCAGGCCTCCACCGTGGTTCGGATTCCACGTTAAACTGTAGGTCCTCCATTTCATCTCACAATCACCCGACCATTACACAATAGCAAGAGTGTGTATAACCCATACGGGTAGTAAGACGCAGTGCCAATAATAATAATAATAATAATTATAATAATAAAAAATATAATAACAAATAATAATAATAATAATAAATAATAATAGGGGTCTGGAGGCTAAAAAAGGAAAAGGAAAGAGAGCCATACCTAACACAGGCAAGAAGCTTAATACCCAAGGATGAGCTGTAATGTGTAGAGGTTAAGAGCTGCAGGTGAAGTAGGTGTACAATGGTTAAACAGGGTGCTGAGAGTGATTCGAAAGGATAAAAAGGTACCGGGAGACTAGATAAAGAGAGTTGTAATACCTATATTCAAGAAAGCCGAAGATATTTACAAATTATAGGGGGATAACGCTGATTTGGCAGTGTACAAAAATATTTTAGAAGCTACTGGAAAAGTTAATAAATAAAATGAAAGGAAGGTGGAGAGAGGAACAGCTCGGATTTAGGATACAGAGGTCTACAATAGACTTAATCGTTGGCTCTTACAGCTGATGGAAAGAAGGTATGAATGGGGGAAAAACTTGGTAATGGTGTTTATGGATGTATAGAAGACATGTGATAGCGTGGATAGAAATAAAGTTTGGAAAGCGATGGAGGAGGCCGAAATGGAAAGGAGTTGCAATGAGGATGAAAAGCATATATGAGGATAACAGGATTTGTGTTAAGACAGAAAGTGGCTCCAAACAAAAATGGAGTAAAGCAGGGAGTTGCCCTTTCATCATTACTATTTGTAATCGTAATGGAAATGGTCATGAACAAAGTGGCAGGAAAACTCAAGGAGGAAAGAATGAAAGCCATGATATTTGTTGATGAATATATGGTATGGGGATAGAAGGAAGAGGAAGTACAGGAACAATTACAAGAATGGAATGAGGAGGTGAAATAGTGTGGAATGAAATTTAGCGTGGCAAATGTGAAGCGATGGTAATGACAAGGAAGAGGGTAAGGTATAGTTAAGCTATGAGTTTGGATGGAGTAGTACAGAACGTAGGATATCTTAGAAGTGGGATTGACGCGAAAAGGTATAATTATGGAGGATTTAATGATATGAGGACAGCAGGAAGAGTTGTTCTATAGGTGCGTAAGAGACCTGATATGGAGAAGAGAAGTCCCCTTGAAGTGCAAGGAAGAGTTGTACAGGTATACTTTGTACCCATTGTCACATATGCTGCAGAAACATGGACAGTGAATATAAGAGAAACTAGGAAAGTGAAGGTCATGGGAATGAGGTTTGTAAGGGGCATGTTAGCTGTCACGAGGAGAAGCAGGATTAGGAATGGAGCTATCAGGGAAAAGTGTGAGTACAGGGAGTACATGAGATAGTAGAGGAAACAAGAGTGAGATGATAAGAGCATGTAATGAGGATGTACAAATAGAGGATGCCAAAGAAAATGTTGGAAATAAAGTATGTAGAAAAGACTTCAAGGGAGGCCAAGAAAGAGAGGAGAGGAGCAGATAACAGGGAGTGTGCAAGTGAGAGGAGAAGAATGACATCAAGTAAAGTAGGAATAGAGGGAGATGGAGGCAATTTACTTAACTGACCAGGCCACAGGCTGGGGACAGTTGGTGATGATTATAAACTTGACACACCATTTTCAATCACAAATATCTTTCATACTGTAAGAAGGTCAGAAAGTATTTGTCCCTTATAACACTTAACTTATTTATCACATTTTGGTGCCCTGCTATAGACTTGGGTTGTTGTAATGGATTAACCAGAATATTGTATTCACAGTTTTATCCCACAACTTTTAAGGTTATGTGTGTGTGTGTTTTCACTTATTACCATTCACAGCGGTTTCAAATTTATAATTATATGAAACAAATTTAAGGTAATTGAATTTGAGGTTTTGATAATAACTTGGTTTACCTGATAAGGATGAAATATTACAAAAAATTATGGATCAAAGCATTTTCTAAGTGATTTTAGCCCATAAAATTTTAAAATTAAGCACAATATATTATTTTATCAATTATAAAACAAATAACAAAACATATTCAAGCTTTGATTCGACTTTAGGAATATTTCATATATTCGATTCGAGATGGCTTCAAATTGAAAAAGTGGACTTTGCACACCCCTAATTTATATTCACGACACACATATTTTAACATACATTTTTGTTAAAACACATTTTGGTCATCTTTTAAAATAGTATTAAATAATTTCTAAGATGAACTAATTTTTAAAATATCTTGTGGAATATAAAACCAGTGGTTGATTTTTATGCTTACTTACGTTAGTAAAAATAAAATTTTGAACACACAAATAAATACTGATCCAATCATATTTCTTTAAGGAAACTTATTTTCATATTTTGTTGTACATGTAAAGAGGTATTGAAACATATAAAAGTAAATTAGCACAAAATGATTTTTGCATTGAAAATATTAATACAGTTCACACTTTACATTGCTGCTACTGGACAAAAAGTTGATAGCTGCCTCTTGAAGAAATTAGATCGTTACCACCCAAACCTTCAGCATTTATCATGAGAGAGTATGAAACGTGCAAAAAAAATCCTAACAAAGGAACCCAAAGAACACAAAGGAAGAAAAGGAACTTGCTAATGATTGATAAGCCAGTTGTATATAAACATGTAAAAGAAACAAATAACATAAAGAACCAATATTCATCTGCAATTTTTAAACTATGATTACTCTTCTAAGCAAATAAAAGTTTATTTATTTTTGTTTCAGGATCAACTATTCTTGAAAGAGCTGTTATAGAACACAACCTTCTGTCTGCAAGTAAACTTTATAATAACATAACATTTGAAGAATTGGGTGCACTCCTAGAGATTCCGCCAGCCAAGGCAGAAAAAATCGCCAGTCAAATGATAACAGAGACCCGCATGAACGGATATATTGATCAGATTGACTCGATTGTTCACTTTGAAAGTAAGTATAACTGATGTTGGGTTATTATTCAAAAGGGGCTTATGGGTTAAATAGTTGGAAAAGCTCATGAGAAGAGTACATGTTGCAAAGAGCAAGACTAAAAATGTTGTGAAGTTGGAGAAAACACAGTTAAGTACTGAAGGTAGTAGTGGTTGAAGGAACTGAACTCTATTTCTACCCTAACATCTAACTTAGAGGGTTCAAATAAAATTTAAAATAAGTCAGCAAAAAGAAAGAGTGTGCTGGGTGAGTGAAAAATATCAGAAAAAGCTGGGCTGAACATAAACATACCCAGCGCACGCAATTAGGAACTATTGCGGACTCGTCCCCACGGTCACCCTAAACAATATATAACAATAAACAAGAACATAACTATACCTCTGATTCGATTATCACACAATACTTTAGCTAGCATATTATACCTAAGAATGAACGTAAAAAGGGGTAAGTTCAAATATTATCGTCAAGTGTTGTTTATTAAATATTCAAAAAAATATGGACAACAATTAATTTAAATAAATAATCCCAAGAAAGAATAGGGTATACAATATTTTGCAATCTTAGTACCATGGCCTCATATGAAGTGCGCCAAACGTATAAGTTATTACCATCACTAATCATGCTAACAAAAATAGTAGTTAGGCAAAAACAACAATAAATGACTCCTCAATTTAACCTCAGCCTAATTTCCAAATGTTTGTCACAAAAATTTTTTAAAAAAAAATTTTCCAGTATACTTTCATTTTTCCGTCCCGTAAAAAGGGAAAATATACTTAACCCTAAAATTATTAGATATCTTATATTGGCGTTAGCTTGATAAATCCATATTTAATTTGCCAACACTTAACAAATTACCAACCATAACTTAGTTGTTAAGGCGGCTATCACTGACCTCTTACATGCACTGATGGCGCCTGGTACTTTAATGTTATTAGATACCGTCTCTAGAATAGTTCTATTAATGTTTAACTTCAAATGTTCACACATGAACTTAAAGTTCAAAATGATAAAGATAAACCTTAAGTCTCACAAGGAGTAATAATATAAACAACATTTCTAGATATATGCTTCCTAGTTTGAGTGCAAAGTTTAAGTCCGTTATACCCGTAGTAAACATTTAGTACTTAAAAATATTATTATCATCAGATATTCCACTTTTGTTCAACTCCAAAGCTTAAGTCCATTAATACTAAACATAAATACTAAGGTCAAAGTTTAAGTCCATTTATATTTGAAATAAATATAAGTGCAAAAGATATATTATTATAAACGATATCATTAGATATTCCATTTTTGTTGAAGTTCAAAGCTTAAGTCTATTAATATTTGAAATAATTACTAAGTGCCAAAAGAGAATTTTGAAAAATAAATGATTTCGCCAAAAAGGAATTTTTCTTACATTATAAGTTTCCGAAGCCTTCACTTGCTCAAGCGATTACCAAAGCCAGTCCCAGAGTGGCACTTCACTCACACGATCACTCTTTTATACGGTAAAACACAGTCCACAGAACACGGAACGATGGGATGACCAGGGGAGGTAAACCAAAGAACATAAACAAGGAGGGGGATGTTACACGAGCGTCTAGACTGCAGGAAGCGGAACTTTGGCACTGGCGAAGAGTTTCTTCTTTCCATCCGAAGATCGTTGGTTCGGGGGGGAGTTATCGCTGAGCTTTTGAATAGGTGCGGCCCTCAGTAGATCGTGTGTGTGTGTTTCGAGGGGCCGGTCGTGTGTGTAGTTGAGCCAGCAGCAGATGGTGTCGGTACAATTGGGTAAGTCCGTTGTATTTGGTTTGATTGTGGTTAGCTTGTGGCTAATGCTACAGAACAAAGTATAGTATTGAAGGTAACACAGCAAAGTATTATGACATTATGTTAGTAACAGGGATCTGTGAGATTTTGACTTGGCAGTTTCCAGCTTTTTC